>MU190184.1:0-16281 GCA_016904865.1 Pissodes strobi | reverse complement strand
TGCTCCCTTCAATTGGGTTGAGGTAGGTATTTGGTAAAGGCTGTTTGTGCTCAAATTTGGTTGATTTTCTTGTGATTTTTAAGATGGGTAATTTACTGGAAAAATGTATAGCCAAAAAAACCTGTTTTAGCTTATAACAACAAACACTGTGTTCCAAAGATATTACAAATTAATAAGTTTGCCTTACTTTAATTTCAACTTTTGTAAGTACTATTTAGAATTTGAACGAGTAGCAAAATTCAGCATATTATGGAAAAACTCAAAAACTAACCAGATGGTACCTAAACTATCTTAAAATAATAATTTTCAGGAATCTCTTTGTGTTTACCAGATACAAATACATCCGACCACATTGAACTGAGTTCTTAACAGACGCGACAATCCCAAAAACGCTACTTCTCACCCAACAGCGCTAAACAAATAATTTTATTTAAGTAGAGGTTGTGGTTCATACAATGTACTTGGATTCCTGTGGAGAATCTGGCTCACAAATTATAGGCTCTGACATGATAAACAGAGCAAAAAGTATATACCATAATGCAAACATTTCTTACTTACAGGTATATCCAGGACGATAACCAGTTAAGAAGCGAAACAGGCCGTCTCGTGGATAAAAACGGTGGTTTAGTATTGGTGGTAAAGGGGCGCTACTCCTACGTAGCAGACGGAAAGATTCACTATGTATCATATGTCGCAGATGAAAATGGATACAGAGCAGAAACGTCCGGATTTTCTGAATCTCCTGAAGAAGAAAAAGCATCAACTATACCACCTCCGAAAAACAAAATACAACCCGTTCTTGCTCCTATCGTATTGGCATCTTTAGCTGGAGGTGGATTAGGTTAGAAACAGTTTATAACTGACGGGTTTGGAGCAAAACCGGTCAGCTCCATTTTTTTAAATTCTACAGTATTAACAAAAAACTGTTTTTCAACGAAGAAAACTTTTTTAGAAATCTAAAAATGGGTCTTTTCAGGTTATCAGAAAATAATATTCTTATAGAAATATGTGAAAATATACGTATTTTTTATTTAAAAGCATTTTTTAAAAATGAAGCTGTCTGTTTTTGACACAAAATATGATCACAATTGTATGACAGAAATTCATAAGTAACTTAAAAAGAAGTACTAACATAGGTTTAAAACATCTTAACTTCTACGTCTTCGTCATCGCTCTCGGGGTTTTCCTGAGGTATTTCTGGATCTACAGCAAACATAATATCAATATTGTAAACGATTAGTTTTTAGTAACACGTTTTATTTCGCCAATACACCTTCGCCAGTACAGTTATCATAATTACATAACGCCATGAGTCGACTCTGCTATCGTACAATAACTATATCTACGCCTTATTTCTAATCTATCTATATACTCCGTATTATATAACACCGATTCAATTCTACTGCTGCACCATTCGTTTTCCAGGGTTGTCACGTCCTCGCCTATTTGAACGTCGCACGTCGTCTCTCCAAAACTTGCTTGTTACAATATCTTTATACCACCATTTTAACTATTATAAAATGACACCACTGATCGTTCTTAAGTACATACTTTTTAGCCAGGGACCGAACATTCTCAAGTTTCTTCTGACTGATAGGTAAAGGATAGCTGTTGATGTTATACTGCATTTTACTACAATAGTTCATGTTTGAAAACATGATATTTCGAAATAGAAACTTTTCTTTTTTAGCCTTTGTAATAGGTATATTTTTTAGAAAACTTATAAAATGGTCAGAGAAGTTTAGAATAATATCCTGACTTACTTCTTTCTACTACAGAGAATTTTCTAGATCCGTTCTCTACAACCTTTGGAAATATAAACTACTTCTTCTTCAAGTTTCTCTTTTTTAATCAAGCCGAATGATCGGTCACAGGGCAAAAAACTGTGTCCTCGGGTTTTAAAAATGCAGCGCAATGGGTGAGACTTCCTAGTTCTTTTTATATTTTTTTTTGATTAGATAGTTTTTTTGGTATGCTTGGGTTAGTTTTGGATGGTTTTGGTGGTTGCACCCGGCAGCGAGTGGAGGGCATTGCATAAATACAAATGTGTGAAGTGAAAACACGTAAACAACATTGAAGGGCGGGGCTGGTGTAACACACGTGCTTATCTGGCCAATCAAGCGTCGTTATTTAACTGAGGTTCTGTAACGCGCAGGCTTCCTAAATACGTGCCCGTTAACAAATTAAGCAAACTTTTGTAAAAACTATAAGCAGTACACATTACAATTTAAGAATAACGAACAACTGAGATAAACAAGATCACGCAGCCGCAGATTTACTTTAACATGCGAAGACAACTCCATCTGTGATTTGCATTAAGAAACAGATTGCTCCGGAGCTGTCCGGTTCTTGACCTAAAATATTATTGGCACAGCTCCATTCCCTGTCATATTCCCTATTATAAAGCTGTTATATTATTTCAATTAGTTATCAGATCCCAAATTATAGCGCACTTCTGCTTGTATTCTAGATAGAACTACTGCTAAAAACTGTTTTGGAATTGGACGCGTTGTTGTTATTCAATTCAGAGATAAAAATAATTGGCAGATGGCGCTGAACGATAGATTACTATCAAATTAAGAATTACCAAATGTATAAACTACAATCAGATGTATACCTTCAAATTCGGTCAACACCAGTCCTCGTATTAACTTAACCAGCACCATCTGCAATCGAACACCAGGCCTAGCTCGTCTCGGAGTGGTTCGAACTTTATCTTTTCCCACTATCAAGTTCCGAATTGTTGTGCCTGAATATGGAATTAAATCAAAATAAGTAAAAGTCCAAGCGGGGTTGGACGCCACCAAGTTTACTTTTGTTGGCAAGCTATATCGTAGTTTATACGGACACAGAAAAAAAACTTGGAAATAAAAGAATCAGAGTTCAAACTCAAATGTCAAGATAAGTAAATAATTACCTGGCAAAGTCTACGCTGCCTGAACATTACCATTCAAAATCTAAATTCTCAAATTCATCCTAAATAATACCAAGTATGTGAGGCCAATACTTTTATTTTAAAATAGAAAATAAGAGCAATCTCCTCTAGCCTATTGAGAAAATTCCGTGGATTAAAAGAGACCAGCTACCCCGTAGTGAAATTTCGAAATGACTCAGTTTACTGACTGACTAGACACAACCTCTTGTCAACCTGACAGTTCTCCGAAACGCTCTGTTGTAACATGGTACCTCCGAATTTATCACATAGACTATACTAAGTTAATTTAACTCGGTTAGTATAGCCTTTCCAAAAGCCCGAGTTGTCAGTTTCAAATAGAAAACGTGTCCCTCAAAATGCAATGTTATGTTCTATTATCAATGCCAAAATATAGTTAAACGCTAATAAAGTGAATAAACTTCCTCTGATATAATATGCACTAGAGATTATCCATAATCTAGCACCCGTAAGAAGTAAATAATATTTCTAGGCCGGCGTAGTAACACTTTACAAAAGGTATTATGTATATATATACTCTAGTGGAATATGATGTGTGCTATTACTTACTAAAGAAAATATTAAAGCGTTTTAGGAAAATGTTTCAGTACTAAATTATATTTAAATTTAAAGGTCTCTGCAATGAAGCAAATATTTCTGGTACAAGCACAA
Source organism: Pissodes strobi (assembly GCA_016904865.1). Classification (NCBI taxonomy): domain Eukaryota; kingdom Metazoa; phylum Arthropoda; class Insecta; order Coleoptera; family Curculionidae; genus Pissodes; species Pissodes strobi. The sequence goes on along the minus strand of MU190184.1, from coordinate 12,677 downwards.
TAGTGCTGACTAAACGTGATAATATGTATAAAATTAAACTTATCTTGAAGAACAATCTCCTGTAAAGTTATATCTGAGAACTGGCCATCATCCTCCTCTGTATGTCAAACAGCCCAAATTAATCAGGAATAGTGGCTCTTCCTACCCTAAAGGTAATAAGCAATTAGAACCCCGCTACCGGAATTCCGCTGGGGAATTCAGCTACTATAAACCAGCTCCAAAAAACCCTAAAAGCGTAAATTATTCCATAACAGCCACATAACATGAAATTTACAAAAACTCGGCCCCAAAAATCTAATTGAAATTCTACATTAAAAACAACTTAATACAGCTTACCCATAACTGTGGTTCACCAAAACCTTCCTGGGTATCTTGAAAGGATCAACGGGCTATATTGTCATTATGGCGGTTGCTAGGAATTTCTTCACACGCAACTAACCCTCCCTCGAGAGTCTCAAACGACTTCCAGCCTATTTCATTTACGAAATAATATACTTCTCGAGGACTATCTCTCACCCCAAGGAATTTTCCTTGGCTAATGAATAAACAAAAACCTTACAAAATCAACAACAACAGTTTTCTTCTGTTTTTCCTCATCTTACTGGATCAATTAACAGGAACAAATCTCACACATCAAAACTATCGACTGACATTCAACTAAGAATCCTTAAATGTCAATACAAATACTGTTTGTCAGAAACCTAGACAGGTACGAACTTATCGAGAAAAGGCAATAGAGATGATCGACCAATCGATATTCCTTCCTAAAATGACTTTTATAAATAGGAGAATTTCCGCCTGTAACAAAGCATACAGTTGTTAATTTTTTATTGCAAACGATGCAGCCTGCAAAATACATTTAAATTCAGTTAAAAAGAAATTTTCGGTGAAAAATGGAGCTGACCGGTTTTTGCGCCAAACCCTGGTATCCGAGATATTCAGCGCTAGTTACTAGCAATGTGCATAGTGTAAATAAAAAAAATTGGTAGTAATGGTAGTTACTAAATCTTTCTACCCAAATCAGTTGGACATGGTTTTTAAGTGGCTTTAATATATTATCAGGAATTTATGTTTATTTGCTTTTTCTATTTATGAAATGAATGAATTTCAAGAGACTTTTTTACTTAGCTGTATCTAATTTGTACTATTTTAGCATATTTTACTTACATTTTTGGTATCTCTTTTCGAATTTCTAGCGTTTTGAGTTTTAGAATAAATCATTTGATATAGTCCATCTTCCTTCGTGTGGGTTTCTGTGATTAAAATGTTTACTTTTTCAAAATCATCATTATTAGTGCGTTTTTAATTTCTTTGTCCTATCTGTAACCATTCAGTCTATTTTTTTTTAATATTGACCAGTCTGACCAATATAAAAGCCATTGCAATAGTTATATGGGGATTTGTAAATTCCGTTACTTTTTTTCTTTCGAAATATCGGATTTTAATTTTCTAAAACTATTTTAAAGAAGATTGTATCTATTGTGTGGAATTATAATAAAAAAAAAGATATTTCTGAAAATTTCTGATAGACCTGGAATGTATATATGGCAAGGAAAGAAACTTTTCGTTCTTATTCTTCGATTCATATTTTATTCGGTTCTTCTTGTAAAAAATATTAATGCAATTATTGAAAAAGTATCTATTAGCTTTATAGGATAGTTGTTAAGTTTAAGCGGTTCTTTTCCTTTAGTTATGGCATTTTCTCTATATTCACGGTCAGCCAGGCCAATTATTACCGATTTTTTTTTGCGACATGGGGTTTTGGGACGTGAAATTCAAATATCTTAAAACTAAGTTTCCTAGTGTACCATTATATTTAAATAATATATTTTTTATTATGAAGAGGTAAATCTAGGACTAAGTTGGATATTTTTTCGTATTTCCATTGTGAATTGACGTTTATTATGGTAACTGTTAAAATTGTGTAAATAATAATAATAATAATAATAATAATAATAATAATAATAATAATAATAATAATAATAAATTCTTTATTTTAGAATTATGTAAAAAAATTGAGGAACTGGTCCGAATATGGGCCCCCATATTAATTTTTTCAAATATATTTTTTATTTTTTCATTTTGATAATATGTAAAAAGGTTAATGTACGTTGTAAAGACCTAGTAAATAAACCCCAAAGTTATTTTTTCTCAAAAACGTATTATGTATTTATAATAAAAAATAAAATAAAATATTGCACATTTCTGACATCTGGCTAGAGGATATGAACTATGGGCCCCTCAAGATTTTTATATTATTATAACGACAAATGGCTAAATACCCAAAAAATAAATGAAAAATAATTCTATTCGCAAAAAAGGTGTTACAAAACTACTGGCAAAAATCGCACACGTAGGCATCCTTCTCAGCCCCGGAGCACTGTTCATGTGCCAATAAAGGACACATAAGACACTGGACCCAAAGTTCACCCCTAGTGTCTTGAGAAAAGGGTTCATCATAAAATGAACATTTTGCGTCGTTGTTTTTAGGGACAAATTGACCAATTTGGTCCATGAAAAGATCATCATCTGCAGGTGCAAATTCCTCTTCTCCATCCTCTTCCGAACTTGATTCTTTGTTTTCAACTCTAGTTCTTTTTGTGGCCTTCTTACGACTTTCACTCGATTCTACTGGAACTAGTTTTCACTTTCCCTTTCCATTTTTTGTTTTGTTTAATTTTTCAATTGATATTTCTAGCTCTGCTTTATAAGGGGACGAAGTTATAACTTGTGATTTGGAAGGCTTTCGTCACCTTGTATTCGCTCGCTATATAAGAAAATTGTGCAAAAAACTAGTTTTAAGATTTAAAATGGCTATTACGCCCCCTGGCGGCCATTCGGCGGAAACTTAATAACAATTTCCAACATTTTCTCTTGGCCGGTTTACTCATAATTTTTGTTTACCGTAATTCTTTACGACAATTACTTTTCGAGATATAGCCGAGTGCCATTCTTAGTTGGCCACCCGGTACATGAAAAGTCGAAGAATATTGCCGTTCCAAAGGTCAGCCATTTCATCGATATTTTCTATGTTATATAAACGTTCCCATGGTAGAGAATTAAGATCCGAAATTAAGGCATTGTAGGTAAGTTTAGTGTAATCTCTGTATGTTCGAATTATTGGGGTCTTTTTCTCTTTTTTGATATGTATTTTACAATCAACCAATAAATGATCGGAAAAATTATCCATTGGAATAACACTACAATCCCTAACCGAATCAGAGTGGAAGACACCATTATATCAGTGAGTTTGCTCGAATTGTTCACCACACGAGTTGGACATACTAATTGGAATAAGTTGTATTTCTCCAATAAATTGTAAAACAGTTTAGCACTACTTGAATCAGCCAGCAGACCTATAGATCCCCTACGAACAAAACCAAATCATGCTCCGGAAGAAGAGAATAGGTATAGCATGGCCCCCAGAGCATCTAAACACTCAACAACATTGGCATCTGGCGGTCTATACAAAGTACCAAATCATATATTTTTACCTCCCATCTTACAGCTTACCCGAAGATCTTCCAAACCAGCAGCATAAAATGATGTATTTATTCTCCTAAATCTTAGGTGATCCCTTATGTTTGCAGAACGAAAACTAATATTTGTTATTATTCATAATATTATTTTATTGTTGCAAATTTGTTTTTTTTTTATTAAAATATTCGCTAACTAATAACATTTTCGTCAATGGTCAAGCCTGCTGCTGCAGATATCATAAAATCCAAGTGCATTCATTGATTAAAGTTCGAATTTCTTGAAGACCAGACGGTTTATCGATATCAAACAAGTAATACCTTTTTTGCCTTAAAAATACCCAGTTTATTAGATTGTTTATTCAAAATCGTGTTAAAGTTTTCAAAACATGAATGCAGTGTTGCCATCCCTAATTATCATTGCATTCAAAATAAGCACGAAACATATCAAATACTTGTTCTTCTTCTTCTTCGAAGCCATCATTAATCACTCCTGGATGTAGGCCTTTTCCAAAGATTTCCACGTCTTCCTGTGGGCTGCAGTTTGTATCCAGTTCTTTCCTGCGATCCTTTGGATGTCATCTCGTCATCTTCTCTGGGGTCTACCAACGCTTCGTTTGGTCTCTCTCGGACGCCAAATTAGGATTCTTATTGCCCACCTGTCCGGGTCCTGCCATGCTATGTGACCAGCCCATCTCCATTTAAGCTGCGCCACTCGAATTAGTACCTCCGTCACGTCTGTTCGTCTTCTGATCACCTCGTTTCGGACTCTGTCCCTCACACTAATTTCGAGCATAGCCCTTTCTATTGTTCTTTGTGTGATTTGCAGTCTGTTGGATGTCTTGCGAGTTATGAACATTGTTTCAAGGCCGTAAGTGAGCGCCGGCAGACAGTACACATGACTCGAATACTTTTCTTTTATCCAAGGGAAATCCTTGGATTTAATAGGATGGATACCGGCCTTTATTGATATTACGTTTTATTCCAAAACGAAAAAAGTTAGAATCACGAAATTTGGTGTGCGGCTTGTACATTCGATTGACTAGAAGGCATGGTGTTTAAAAATGTTATTAATTTTTTTATAACAAATTTTGAACCGGTTTTTTGGTGAAAACGTATTTTCGCGTTTTCACCAAAAAACCGGTTTAAAATTTGTTATAAAAAAATTAATAACAAAGAAATGACAATATATAGGGTGTAGCGCTTAAAAAAATTAAGTTAGGCCTGTCGCGCTTTTTTGGGATACTCTGTATTAAAAACAATATTCCACACAAAAGATATAGATCAAACCTTACAATTTTCCTACATAACAATTTTTAATTCGTGCTCAAATAAAAAAGTTACAGGGGGTGCAATTATAATGAATCACCCTGTACATAATATGTATGTAGGTATAATATACTTGCTTATTTTGCTGCTCTAAATTTGTATGGTACGGGAAGGTACAATATCTTAACCTTCTGTGTACAGCGCTGTGGATGAGATAACAAATGGATTAAATCACCCCCAAGTGATGAATCAATGGATCCAATTTCCATCAGATCATATCAATAGTTTAAATGCTCTCAGACGAAAGTAAGTAATGTTTATTACAAATTACAAATTTAACTCTATGGATGTTTTGAAAATACTCAATATAAATGCTAGGTATCTAGGATCCACAAATGATCAATACATTTGGAATAATAGTAATATTAAAGAAGCTTTAATTAATCTTCATGAAAATTGACATAAAGGTTTTTATTTACTTGGTAAATATTTGTTCCCTAAATTCTACATTGTTCAGTTTCAACATGTATTGTTTTAGGAGATTCTGGATATTTTTAAAGACCATTGTTGCATGTTCCTGTACCAAATCCTAACTTACCCGAAGAACGATATAATGAATGGCACAGACGTACCCGTAATCTTATTGAAAGATATAATGGAGTGTACAAAGCTAGATTTCGCTGTTTATTGAAATATAGGGTTTTGCACTATAAACCCACAAAACCGGCAAAAATTGCAAATGAATGTGCAGTTTTGCATAACATCTGTCGACATTTTAATTTGCCTGATATTGATGAGGATTTCGAAGAAGACTTTGGTCTTTATGAAAATTTCAATTATGATGCAGGTAAGGGAAGGAATTGGAAGCCCCTTGAAGGAAGGCGCCAACAACAGCAAATAATACAAAATTATTTTGTATGATATATAAGAAAGAAGACATCCCTATGTTGTCAAAATAGATGTCCCTCTTTTATTCTACATAAATATTAATAACAATAGAACGATTTTTAGTAACCTGTGTTTTCATTTAAATAAACTAAATCAGACAACACTAAAAATATAATTAATAAACTTGCTTGCTTTTATTGTATTAACTTTGAAAAGTAATTTTCTTTTAAATAATACCGTTGGCTGAGAATAGGGGAAGACGCGCTAAATTATGGGCAAAATCGTGACACTAAAAGATGACGGCGTATAGATGGCGCTACTAGAATGCGTGCGCGAGATCTGGCTTAAGATCGATCACAGTATTGGCATTTTGCGGAGCACACGAACGTGTTGTCTGAGGAGTTTTCGTAGCGTCTTAAAATCTCGCATTACCATTTCTTGTGATTTGTCATTGACCTAGCCTTGTTTTGGTTGTAGTTAGTACTCGAACATTATGTTCACGTTCAAAATGAATGTTTGTGTTTATCGTGGATGCAATAATACAAGAAAAAACAAGAACAATATTGTAAGTTTTTTTAAGTTTATTATGTTGAGTTTAAATTTAAAACGCCGTTTTTATTTAGAGTAATATTTGACTCTATTTTTATAAATACGTATTATAATTAATTCCGATCGGATAAAAAATAGTATGTGCAACTCGTAGGAAAAGCACATTCCTGGACTCATGTGTTGCTGGCCTCGGCTGCCCCTCGTCCAGCAATTACCACAATCGTCCAGGAATGTTTTGCTTTTCCTACGAGTTGCACAATATACTATTTTTTTAATGGGACGTAGCATTATGAAACTTAAATAATATTTCTAGGAGTCAAAAAATTTTATTTTTTCCACGTGAGACGTTTGCGCATCTACAAGCGTATAAAAAAGTCACCTTTTTAGACAGTTGTTCAAAATAGTTGTTTTGCAAGAGCCGCAAGGGAGTGTGCCAATCACATGAGTAAAACAATTACGTATGAGTTACATACAATACTTTCTCTACGTCCTAGAAATAAACTACATCAAAATAAAACAATTTATCTCTCGCAGTAGTGCGTAAAAAATATATATTTAGGCACTGGTGCTTAAAAAGTAATATTTTATATTTCGTATTTTACTTTATGCACTAGTGCATACAAGTTCGCACTGTGAAGCGCGTAAAGTTAGTTAACACTTTGATGACTAGGGGCTTTTTGAATTAAGAATTCAAATCCGTTAACAATTTTCCTTCAATTGATAAGGGGCGCCATTTATGATGAATTATGTGCTTTTAAAACCCCACAACTTTTTCGCGCCTACGCGTGTTTGACTTTTGGCAAAGAGAGTCTATTATCACACCATTTTTAAACTTATATCGAGGTATTTGCTTTAAAGTATTTAATGCATCATCATAACATGGAATATCATATTACAAGTAATGAGCCAAAAGGCAGCAGTAGGATTCTAACCTAAATCAAACAATTTGAAAGCAAATACCTTGAGTGGTTGCGTGCAGCGACAGCTATGAAGTATAACTTTTTTATCTAAAAAAGGCGACTGCAGTTAATAGTATATTATATACCTAGGTTGAGAAGTAAGCCATTATTTACCGAACACTTTTATATCCTGAGGCGCGGAGCGCCGAAGGATATAATGTGCGAGGTTAATAATGGCCTTCTCAACCGAGGTATATATAGAATTTTTTTTACTACTAACACTGATATATTACCATATTTGATTCGATTTGATTTTTATATTAGACATTTTCTACTTATTTTTCAAATAGTTCGAAATATCAAGTAGCCTAGAAGTTCAGTTGTCTGGGGAGATTGCGACTTATCACCTAGCCGCTAGAGGGCGTTTTCTGACATAATCTCAAATAAGCCAGATTTTAAAAAAATAAATAAATGCAACGATGCCACTATTTTAAAACAAAAGAGAGCCAAATGAGATCCTAATATGGTAGTGAAAACCGCATTTCAATATATCTCATCTAACCTAAAATATAAGTAAAATAAATCAGAACACGAAATAAAATCGGATTTTGGGACATTTTTTCGAAAGGAAGAACCGTTGTTATTTGTTATTGTCCTCATTTTAGCACAATATATAATAATTTACTGCTAAAATACCAACGTAATTTTTAAAATCTCAATAATAATTAACATTCAGTAAATATGAGTGAATTTTGCCGTTCTGTCCACACAAAATTCGAAATTTTTTAAAGAAACCAAGTAGGCTAGCTGCAACAGTTAGGTATATTATCGTTGCATTGAAAATAAGCACGAAACAATGCATATCAAACACTTCTATGGGTAGAAAATTAATTTTTTACAAATAAGACCAACAAAATATCGCATACCGGCTTATATCTCAAAAACTAGCCTGCTAGAGGGTGTAACAGCCATCACTGTAAAATTAAGATTTTCGTCGTATTTTGACTGATTAACAGGTATCGAAAATATCTGGAGTTCAATTCTTACACATTTCCTGATTCTTTTTGTTCGCAGAACGAAGACTAATATTTGTTATATTTTTTAATTAAAATATTTGTTAAATAATAATATTTTTTGTCAATGGTCAAATCTCAAGTCCGCGTGTATTCAATGATCAAAGTTCGAATTTCTTGAAGACCAAGCAGTTTATCGAGATCAAACAAGTAATACCTTTTTTCCTTAAAAATAACCAGTTTATTACATTTTTTATTCAAAATCGCGATAAAGTTTTAAAAACATCGATTCATCGTTGCCACGATATAATATACTAAGCATGGTGCGACGTAACAATTCATATACATGGTGACGTCATAAGCATATTTCATAGTGTTGTATCTTCCTCATTTTTCGAACTATGAAAAAAAAAATTTTGATGGGCTATCAAAATTAGCAATAAAAAATTTAATGAAACTTCCTCATTGTGGTATTCGCTTGACCACTAATTCCGACACGTTGACAACCACTAGGTACTCGATTATTCGCCAAACAATGAAACCTTGGAATGGCCTCCAGAAAGAGCAGACTATTCTACGCGATTCGCGAATCGCACAGACGTCCCAGGCGACCACTGATAAATTTTAGGGATTTAGCTGGATAAAAAAGTCAAAACCGAAACATGCTTTACCATAAAGTAGTTATCCTCCAAGTCCAAATAATGCTAAAAAACCCTCAGTTACTTACGCTATGCTTAGGTAAATAAATCATCAATTAGTTGACTATGTTTATTTATAAAATTTGGTAAATCCTTTATACATAATATTATTTTACTAGTTTAGTTTTGTATTCTTGCATTATTTTAATTATATACACTATCACATTTCACGTGATGTCTCACGTTTCACTTTATATTTTAGGTATTAACCTTCTGCTTAATATTTATTTATTCCAATAAAAATGTAAGTTGTTTTACAATGCTATCATGTTTTATTTATTTGGCACAACTTTATCTCTCCATGCTTCTCAATTTCAATCTTAACAAATTATAACTTATAAAACATTTTTGCTTTCGAGCGACGGTAAGTGAGAAATAAGTACCTTTTGTAGTTAACCAAAAATTCGGCTGCCAGCAAAAACTTAAATAAAAAACAAATTCATATAAGTACATGCCAATTTATCTTATTAGAATTATATTTAGTTTACTTACACGGAATGTTCATTCTAATGGCATAATAATATATTAAATTATTTAGTAAAATATAACATCTTTATAAGTAAATATCGTTAAGATCCTTGTTCTTATCATAATTTTTTCGGTCAATGCGAAAACTCCATACGTGCGAAAACTATTTCTTGTGAACATCCGTTGGCCGTTGCCCGAGTATCTCAAAGCGCCACGCGACTGGATCTAATAAATGAATCAAGAATGGTATGAATTCCTTTCGCATTTCCAGGCATATGCCGCGAGGTCGCACCACCAATCAGTGGGTGAGACGTAAGGGTATCGAAAAGGAAGGTGTCACGTTTCAAGGCACGGCATTTGCGCGTCTTCCCCTATTATCAGTCAACGATAATACTTTCAGCTAATAATAAGATACTATTTGCAATACTTTCAAAGCTTCAGGACGTTGAGTTGAGAAGAAATAATAAAGGAGACACATCGATAAAAACAGTAACAAGTTTATTTACAAACAAACTTAACAACGGTTAGACTGTATACTAATAAAGGCGTGTTTAAGATTATAGATGAATTAAGAGTTTACACTATACCCAATTAACATGAAATGCATGTCTTCTCGAGGGAGGCTTAGTTCAAAGTTTGTCTAGCAAGCGACGTCACTATTTTATTTAATAAAGTTTATGTGAGCGGGTTGTCTTTTTTTTAGATATTTGTTCTGATATTTATAAGGTAAGTCTTTTAAGGTTATCACAAATTGCTAAGGCACTTTCACTACTTTTTAAAACTCTCCAAAAACTATCCCTTTACTGGAAATTCTGATACTCCACAAATTCGACTCTCTCTTATACTTTTAGTAGCCCACGAATGCCGTATACCTATACATACGTTCACCCAGGTTAGGTAAGGACCTGGCAACCTTATACCTGTGCATAAGTGTTCTCAGTTATGGGGGTTGTGGGATAGAACAACTAGAAGTGGACGTACCTGTGTACTGTCCAGCAACTAAATTGAGCGGTTTGAGAGACCCGAAAGTCTGATTAACTTGGCGTTTGCCTGCATATTTATATGTTACAAAATGCTGATGGCTGCATCATTAAGGATTAAAGTCGCTCCCGTCGACCGCTCAAGTTGTTTATAATTAATAGTAAATTTTTATATAACATTTTCAAGTTCAAGTTCAAGTTCAAACTTACAACAGGGTGATATTTAATTAATGATTTTAATTAGTTCACACATTCCCCCGCCCTGATAACGTTGGTCCCCAACGTTTTAACCTGACTTATTTGCTTTAAAAGAGAGAGAGAACCGACCTCAATTCGAGAAGACATACTGTATTGCACCTAAATTTATTATAATTTAATATATATTTCGTCAGTGGACTTGTTCTAGCTTAGATCCACCCATTTCCATTTCATGTAGTAAGTTCTTGTATGGTTTGCCTCGCTCTTTGTGCTAGTTATAGGTACATGTAACAAAATAAAAATAGCTTTACAAGTTATACTAACAATGTTATAATCTTATCCTATGTTTTCTTATTTGTGACGTTTTTTGTTGTCTTATTAACAAAATCATAATTTCATAAACCCGGCTGTTTACTAGAGATGTATTATTTCAAAATGTATTTGCTTCTATGACCAATAACGTTTTACGTCTTAATATTCATTGTGTTAATAAAGCAACTACCTGACAAACGTATTATTTAAATACGGTTCTGTTTTTTACCTTATTACTAATTATATATGATAAAAACTCTCTCGATTTGATTTCTTTAAGCTTATTGATCTATTATACCTTATATCTAGTGCAAACCTATCCGTTTTGAGAGCATTGATTTTATTTATACACTGGCTTATAATACCATATTAAAACTAGATTTTTATGTCTATGGACAACAAATTGCCTTTCATATGATATCTCCTCTATTAAGATGCGTCCATCCCAACAGTGGTGACATTAATTCATTGTCTTTATATCAGTTAGTTTTGGGAATAGTTGGTTAAATGGGGCTTATATATAAAGATAATGAATTCTACCCTTGGCATTAAAATTCAATTTATTGCGGCCCTGTCTTAAAATAAATTACCTATTCTATATTAACAATATTACGGTATGTTAAACTTATTTCTTGCTAGAATAAAAATCAAACGCCGGGCCTGTCTATATTCTATTTAACCATTATTTTTTAATTCTTATTTCTAAATCCATTATTTACAAATTTATCAAAACTATATAGTATATAGACTTTCCGGTCTAAGTATAACATATTTGCTAACAGCATTATAACAGTTTATTGACTCAGTTATATTTCTTGATCTATCCAAACCTTGTTGACATTGGTATATCAAATCACTCAATTTATTTTATTTGCTGACTCAATTTAACAATATTTTTCTATGATTCAACTTGCTAGCTTTGTTTAAAGTAATGAAGTATCTTTGCAATATATCATATGTCTCTACGAATCTTATTATTTTCTCAAGTTATTGGCTTGCAATGCGATCTCGTGTCACTTTATAATAATGATATTAAAATTACATTTCTATTATTACCGTAACCAATTAACCATGATGTAAATTAATTTAATAAACGGAAACTATACGTTACGCTTCCGTGGATATGTCTCAATTTTTCTATGGATATGTCATTGTTTGCAGATTCCTGCGCTGTCGGACGTTCGCTTTAAGTAGTTTGCTTTTGTGTTGCGGACTGCTTGTTTACACAAAGCCTGGTAGATGGTGCTTGTAGCGGTCTTCTTTTTCAATGCTGTCTGCCGTAGTCTCGTAGTCGGTTCTCGGTTCCTTGAAAGGCGTGGTAAAATGGCGTCGACTTGATTTGCTTCTTCGTGTGTTGGCATTGGATGGACTAAAGAATATCTACAATCAAATATAAGTTCCGTGAATATGATTTTTGGCAATATTAGACACTTGGCAAGATTTGATCTGGAATAGATTCTAAGGTTTGTTATTAGTCAATTATTTATTAAATTATCTAATTCTTTGTCTACTGCTGCAGGTATTTCATCCATATATTATAATATCTTATACTTTTTTATCTTCTAGGTATCCCTAGTCGAAGAACGGGGACACTTCTGCTAGTGATTGGTCGAATGGCTAAGTCCTGTATGGTGTCGACTGGTGCTTTCCAATGGCTCCCGACTAGTCCTGGATTATGATCCATGCAGCGTGTTCTCAAGGTAAGGTTATATATACATTATTTACAATTTCTTACTGATGTGCTATACACTTCTTGGTATCGCTTACATATAAATTTTCCCATATATTTATTTTATTCTATGTTTCTTATATTTACTTTCCATATCTTAAGTTTTTCTTACACAAGGCTTACTTTAAATGTATATAGGCATGCTATGTATATCTATGCTAGCTTTATGTAAATTGTGTAGGACAGAGAAACATTATA
>MU190180.1:0-38995 GCA_016904865.1 Pissodes strobi | reverse complement strand
AGTGGTATGCCAGTACTGACTATTAGCGGGAGGAAGAGGATGGTTGCCCATGGTGTTTAGGTAAGGTATTTTCATCGGAATAGGGTGTCAACACACTGTTACTGCGAATCTGGTGTTAGAAAATGAACCGGAATTGAAGAAAAGGTCGAAAACATAGTAAGTACATAGAAGGGTTAAATCGGGGTTCATTACAATTTATATTTTGTAATTTTTATAATAAATATTACTTACTCCAAAAACTGCTTTTTTCTACTACCGTTTGTAAAATACTCACTCGCACTCTCTAAGATTCGTAAAATATGTCCTTTTAATGTGTCGTGCGTAAAATAAATTGCTTTATGCACTAGTGTGTAAAGTAAATCTGACATATTTTTGACATTTAGGGCAGTGCGTAGAATAATATACTTTACGCACTAATGCGCAAAATAATTTATTTTACGCACTATTGCGTAAAGTTTTTTAATAATATTTTTGTTTTTCATATATTTTTCGGTAGTAGAAAAAATTTGTATGCTACTCATGGGTAAAGTACCCTTTTTAATTCATGGGATTCTCGCATATTCCCATTATCCCATTCATAAAAAAGGGTCACTTTACACAAGTGTTGCATAAATAACTATTTTTGTGTCTTTATGCCCGCACGGGCATACAGTACACTATTATGTAATTGGTATCTAAGCAATAAAACAAAATATTAAACTAGTATGACATAAAATATAGATGTGTCAGAATCCGAACATCCACAAAAATGTAATAACTTAATTTATTAATTATATTTAACCTTTATGCCAAATATTTTCCTATCTGTTATAATGAAGTGTTCAAGTTAGTTAACGTAAGTTTTTATATCATTCATCATTCTCATGTTAACATACTGTAGATTGTAGCCCTGACGAAGAAAATTACATTTTTCGAAAGCGTGAGGTAGCTTAAAAACGCGTTTCCATTTAAAAGCCCTTATAAAGACCGATACAGCTATATTAACTTAACGATATGATAAAATTTCCAGTATTTTACTTTGACATTTGAATATTTTGTATGTATAATGTTAATTTCTTCAAATTCGATAATTACAAGATCAATCGACTTACCTGTAAGGAAGATCGATCGGAATTATCCGAGCATCTCCACCGTCCCTCATTACAGTTTGTAGTATACAACTTTTTCCCAATCGGTACAATTTTTAAAGAAGTTATCTAAAAACATGGTGATTCAGCCGACCCTGGCTAGCCGCTCGAGTTCATCGCCTTGATGCGTCATTACAATTTTGGTTCGTGAGATTTTTGATTACATTGCATTTGGGGTGATAGGGAGAAGGTAAAGACTGGGTGGGTTTGTAATGAGGGACGGCGGAGATCCTCGGATAATTCCGATCGATCTTCCTTACAGGTAAGTCAATTGATCTTGTAATTATCCTTCGCATCTCCGCCGTCCCTCATTACACTTTGTTGATGTTTAAAGTATTTGCGATGTAATCTACATTAACTGAAAATTGCGATATTTCTGTAGTCCTAGATTTGTAAGGCCCTTTTTATAAACTAAAATTCAAATTTATAACCATTAGATTTAATAACAAACATATGAAGGTACATATATCATGTTTAACGCTTAACTGATATTAACCTTTAACTTATTTTTAATACTATACCAATATTCTTATGTAATATGATAACAAGTTGGTAAGTAAGTTATAATTGTAGCTTAATATTTATATGGTTCCTTAGAAATTATAGTTCAACAAACAAGATGCAAATTCAGTGGGATTACCCACGCCAAGTTTGTTATAGAATTTTGAGAATACTTTTGATTTTTCTGTCGAGCCAGCTATCTTCTGAATGGTTTGTAATGTAACTCCCATTCTTTGAGCTGCTGAAGTTGCCCCGTGTCGCGTGCTGTGTGCTCCAAAGTTTTCCGTGTTTATACTGCTAGCTTTTAGTATTAGCTTGACCCATCTGCTAATGGTTTGACTGTTGTCTGAGTAATAGGGCTTTTTGTGAGTGAGTATTACATTTTCTTTGGTTTTGCTACTTGTGGTATCGATTGCATCTGCAGATGCAACGATCTATTAGCATATTTACAGTATCTGTGAATGCCGTAATTTCTGTTTTCGAACAGAAAAATAGGTATGTTCACTAGCTGCAACTGCAATTGCAGACAGTGGAGGGTACGATCGATTGTATCTGCTAATACAACGAACTATTCACCTTTTATTGACTGGTAGCACCCTTTTTCCTTTTGTGCGTTCTATATAAGTCTCTAATAGTGTGGCTATACATAGTTCAGGTTGATTCGTAAAATAAGGTAATATCAAATTAGGTTGAAGCCTGTTTAAGCCAGTTGCTTTTATTTTATCCGGGAATCTGATTTCAATTATGTATTCATATTTAAAAATATTGTCTATTTTTACTTCCGGGTTATCCGTGATTTGTGTGCCGTTATTAGTATTAAGAGTGTTACTAGCTTTAAAGCTAGATTTGTAGATATAAGGATTCGTGAGGGTACATGCTCTTTAAGCGCTGTAGAACTGGGTAGGAATCCCAAGTAATTCAATATTTTGGTTTTAGGGGTCTTATTAATGTAACTACTGAGAAACCTTTTTATAACCGCTTCGTCTTTTGTTTAATATTCAATATTGGAGAAAGTGCAGATAGATTTGTGTGAGTTCATGGTAGAGTAGGATGACTCCGAAGACAATTGAATGTTTAGGAGCTCAAGAAGTTTACGGTTTTGTTATATATGTGTTGACGCTTAGAAAAGCAGAAATTCCCCTATTTATTGTAAGTATTTCCGTATTGTTTGAGGGCGCTATCTGTCAATGAAGAAATAATCACTTTTATCGCTTCATTAGTTACGCTTTGTTATAGAAAGGCTCTCCTGACAATGAGGAAGTTTCATCAATTTTTTATTTTACTTTATTTTAATTTTTTTTATTGCTGATTTCGATAGCCCATGAAAAATAAGTGAACACGTGTTTTTTCTTTTTTCCATAAGCCGAAAAATGAGGCAGATACAACGCCTTGAGATGTGCTTATGACGTCATAATACACATGAATTGTTACGTCACACCATGCATAGTATATCTATATATACAAAACTAAACAATATTCATCTTTAGTGGAAAAAAAAAATACGTATCGATCTCTTTTTCACTGTTCTATAGTTTGCAATAAAAAATAATCAGTTCAATTTCTCAGGAGACTTCCTAATTTCCCTACAGCCAGGGAAATTTTCTTCCACAATGGTTGTTTCTCTCTGCAAGGAGATGTGAGTAAGTATTTTTCAGGGTAAAAGATAATAGACTGTTCTGCCAGTAGGTCCCTTTTCTCTTGTATAAACCACAAAAATGAGCATTGTTGCGCGGGAATAACTACGCTTTTTTCGGAATTTATATAAAACCTAAATCTTGTAATGTTTGTGTAATTGCATTACTACTTTTAAGCAATTCTCTTTTGAATTACCAATAACTAGCGAATCGACTAAGTAGAGTACAGTTTTTATACCCTTTAATTTTACATATCTTGCAACTGAAAATATATGGAGCTGTACATAAACCAAATGAAACACAATTCAAAATTGGTATAGTACGTTGCAAAAAGCGAATCTTAACAACTGTTTTGACTACTGTGCATAGGGATAAGGAAATATGCATCTTTAAGATCAGTTTTCCCCAAGAATGCGTATTTTGAAATTAATTTTTTTGCCATTCAATGTAGTCTTCTACTTTGCTAACCGGAGTGGTGTCCTAATGAAAGGGATTTTATAATCCTGTACCCACTCTATTATTGAACTGTTTACCTTTAATTTCTGCCAATTTTGAACGTATAATTCTAGTTCAGACGGTTGGCTAATTGAATTATTGAAAGGGAGGGCTAAGGCACTAATCCCACGGACTATAGTTGTTTCTGTAATTGTACCGTAGTTGTCTTGGCAGGATTTAGTACTCTCTTGGAGATTTAATTTTGATGGTCTGAGGACATTGCAGTTGGCAGCTGGTGGATACTTCTCTATCATACTGTTTGTTTTTTCTATTTTTTATCTTCCTTTGTTCAGGACCATCTGGTGCTTCTGATGTTGGCAAGTCTTGATTCGGATAAGTTATTTCCTCAGCTAGCGTGAGAGGATCTTCTAATGCATCTGCTAATGCAAAAGAATTTCCTTGGTTATGCTACTTATGATATCGATTTCATCTGCAAATGCAACGATCTATTAGCCTATTTACAGCATCTGCAAATGCTGCAATTTCTGTTTTTGAACAGAAAAATAGGTTCATGAATATGTTCACTACCTGCAACTGCAATTTATTACAGACAGTGGGTACGATCGATTGTATCTGCTAATACAAGGAACTATTCACCTTTTTGCTTGCTGCTTAACCCTGGTTATGCTTTCGACTGCATCTGCAAATGCAACGATTTTTTAGCATATTTACAGTATCTGCAAATACTGTAATTTCTGTTTTGAATAGAAACCAAGAGTGTAATAATTCGCTACCTACAATGCAATGATTTTATGTAAGAGGGTTGCAATAGTATGGTGGTTATTTGTTTTTGTATCTGCAAATACATAGCACTATACCGTTTTATTTTTGTCAGTACATATATCCTTTACATCGGCAAATGTAGGGATATAGTGTGCGTCTAACCACTCCAACCTAATACACCTACTGAGGTGGAGACTGTTGGGGGCCCTTCACATCTGCAAATATGAAGGCCAATTTTAGTTAAAGTTATTCGCATCTGCAAATGCGAATTTGTAAATAGGTATTGATATTATTTATTAACATCTCCTGCAAGCAATGTTTACTCCAATTTTTTCCCTCACCGGTCAGCTCATATCAACACGAATTGTTTAAAAATAATACGTTCCCGCATTTTTTATACAGGGTAAAGACAATGGTTCCGGTATACATCGCTTCGACAAAGCCGAACGATAACATTCCGATAAATTTCTGATGAGCGGTTAAATCCAGAGTTGCAATCCAAAATACTGCGCGCGATGCGACACGAATCCATGTCTACGTCCTAGCAAAATTTCTTATGTGGACTCACCCCTTGATTCGCTTCTTCCGATGAATCTTCCCCCTTTTTTCTCCTCCTTTGCGAGCAAGACGTATCACTACACATACACTGTACTTTAAATACGATTTCTAGGCATTTTTCTTCTTAAAACCAAAAGAAAGAACCGATTTACGGATTCTTGCTTGTCACCGATCGGTACAAAATTGTAATGACGCATCAAGGCGATGAGCTCGAGCGGCTAGCCAGGGTCGGCTGAATCACCATGTTTTTAGGTAACTTCTTTAAAAATTGTACCGATTGGGAAAAAGTTGTATACTACAAAGTGTAATGAGGGACGGCGGAGATGCGAAGGATAATTTTTCTCCTTCAGAATGTTTCATGCTTAATAACGTTTTTCCCGAAACCGAAAATTAAAATATGTCTCAATGTGGTAACTTCATTATTGCTGATTAATAAAAGAAAAGACACACATTAATGTAACTACTTTTAGTACGCGTGAGGTTTGGCAGATAATTTTGTCTACCCATTTAGATAAAGTGCTGGTTACATGCAGCTTAACAACACAATAATTGTAAACGTCAATATTAACTAAATAAAATTAGATCAAATGTACTTTAATTCGGTCAAATAGGATATAAGAAACATGCGTCTTGTCACCAGTAGTCCTGTCGCAATTTCCTTTCCGGACAACAAACAGTTGTTCTACGGATCCGGTCAGCGGAGTGAGCGCCAGTCCGCTCGGGAAGCCGTTAATCACAGACTTCTTTCAGTCAAGACGGAATAACCACAAATCATGTCTCTTTGAGGTCTAATTTATGCCGGCGGCCATATTGTTTGTGGCGTGAATGGGTTATTGAAGGAATTGGAATATATCGTGTGTATATGTATGGCATGGCCGTTTGGACGGCGAATAGATAGGTATTCATGTCCGACTATGCTGGCCCTAGAACGGCGAAAGCGGGGAAGCATTTACCCTCCGTTATTCGCTGTGACTTTATGAATATCACAATTAACTAGAAGGTCAAGAATTGAAAATTATATTCATAAGAGTTCGTATTTTGCTCATGAGTATCAGAAGTTGATTTATTCCCAGTTACTTCAGCTTGGTAACCTCGCTAGGAGGGCGTAATATGGTTCCAAAGTTTGGTAACATCTAAGGGCACATTTTAAAAATTTTGGTTCCTTTCGAAATGTTTTATGTGACATACCTTGCTTTGAAATTTGGGCTAAATAATCAAACTCGTCGATGGCAATAATCTTACATTATTTACAATACCGAATACCTATTTCTATTCTACTAATATTATAAAACTGTAGTATTGTGAATTATGATACTATATTGCGAACTACTAAAATGTATAAACTATTAAATAATTATCACCCTCTCCTACTTTTGAACTTGAACTTGAAAAACGCCAGGGAAACATACAAGACAAACCATAAGCAACACTAGCGAACAACGCAAGCGATTACGAGACTTAACTTGCAACGGTGAATCAGTCTGGTGGTCAAATCCTATTAGTGTGAAAGGCCGTTTCCGGATTAAATTCTCCAAATCTAAAACTGTATGCAAAGTGGATGCTAACTATTATAAAATGTGACCAGGAATATTTCAAAGCATTCTCAACCGAAGAGACATGCGCATTATAGGCATCGGGTAAAGTGTAAGTTCATTAGGTGTTTGACAAATAGACAATTCTTATTGTTTTTATCATCTTTTCTCACCTAGCGTAGATCGACCTTACATAAGCTACATAACCCACACGCCATGTCATACAGGAGTCGTGACAATTATTAAAACTCTGAATTTTAATAGTCAATTCTCTATGATTTATATGAAATTCCGACTATGAACTCGAACTCAGCATGTGCATGACCAGTGGCGGATTTGCAGTCTCGGCCGCCCTAGGCCCCAAGCTATCAGCCGCCCCTTTCTCAGCATCCACCATATAGACTACATAATGAAATTACTTTATTGCCAACTTTTATCTAAATAGATTTAGAAATTTAGGGAAAAAAATTTGTTTAATTTCGCAAGAATATGGTACATAAGTTGTTACAACTAGTTATTTGCTCTAACATACTCTGCCAACTTGGCATACTTAGTTATGATAACTTTTACACGAGTGTTATCAACTTTTAACATTTAATTGCAAGTTAAATATTTGAATATCTAATTTAACACAATTAATTTGTACGGAGCTACTTGTTATCGCAAGTGCGGGTGAGTAGTGTGGGTAAAAGAAACTATAAGTTTACTATAATAAATAAGAATAATAGCTGCCAATTTCTAATATTTTACCAGGTTTCAGGAATAATTGCACATTTAAATAAAACATTTTAACGGTTTTAGGTTTTATTTATTTAACTACAGGTTAAGAGTACAAGATAAGATATAATAAGTGTTATACAATGTGTTACAAAACTCGCCTGCACTTAAGTGCAGCAAAATCATTAATTAAATCTTCGCAATCCAATTTCCTTAAAAAATCAGCTTCTATGTTAAGCAAAGCAAGATCGTTTAACCTTTGGTCCGCCATTGTTGTGCGTAAATAATTTTTAACTCGTCGTAAACAAGAAAACGATCGTTCTCCAGAACAGTTACTGGCGGGAGTACACACACATACGAAGAGCAATATCCACGTTTGGGTAAATGCTTTGAAGACCTTCAGTTCGTAACCATTTCAACAAACTGACAGCACTGTTCCGATCTTCATTTTTTATAGTGCAGTGAGCACGAAAATGGAGATATTCTTCTGAAAAATCGTCTTCTATGTCAGTAGAATACATTATTCGCAACGCTTTCGCCTTTTCTTTGATTTCTGACGTGCTTAATTTTGTCAGATTAATAATAAAATTAAATTAATTGTTAAGCACTGTATATGCATCTCGCCGTTTTTTTTAATTCTGCTGATAATCTATCAATTATGACCAAAAAAGTATTAATTCTAAAATCTTCGCGACCATTTGTTTGTTGCATCTCTTCATCTAATGTCTCACCAGGAAGTAGCTTACGCTTTTTATTGCGTCTAAAATCTCTTTCATATTCACAAGAAATGGACAATTCTTTGGCGTTGTTCTCAAACTCATCAAAATTATTACATGTTTCGCCAATAAAATGTATTAGTACCTCATAGAGTTCTATGACAACGGTAATGTCAATTTCCACACTCTGAAGCTTTTTACTTGTGGCGTTAATGCGATCCAGTAAACATCCCCAAAAAACAGTCATGACGGCCGTTTCAAAACGTTCCAGTTTCAAACGAATACCTCTTGCTTCGCATATAACGGCTCCCTTCTGTTGTGTGTCATTTTCGATGGAGACTAACGCTTTATGGATTTCATTCTACGATTCGCGTAAATTTTTGCATGCGTCTGCACGAGCTGACCAACGAGTCGTTGATAAACTTTTGATAGTGAAATGGGTTTGAAGGAGTTCCCAACGCTGAGTTGACGCTGCAAAAAAATTGTTCAACTCTTGGAGTAAAGAAAAGAACGAACAAGCCTCTTGGCTGCTTTTAGCTGCACATTCACCTAATAAATTGAGCGAGTGTGCTGAACAGGGAACACACTCGGCAAGAGGAGAAATTTCCTTTATTTTAGCTTGTAGGCCGTTGTATATGCCTGACATGTTAGCTGCGTTGTCATAGGATTGCCCTCGGCAATTTGAAATGTCAATTCCCAATTCACTTAAAGTTGAGTTAACAACATTTGTCATTTGTTGTGATTTATGGCCTGTGTTTGGAATGAACTCAAGGAAACGTTCTACAGGTAATCCATTAGGCATGACATATCTGATTACGTAAGTGAGCTGGTCTACATGAGATATATCCGGCGTCGAGTCAATTATCAGAGAAAAATATTTCGCTCTTAATATTTCCATAACAATTGTCTTCAAAACTTTGTTTCCAATAAGCCGAATGAATTCTTCGCATGTTGTTGAAGAAAGATAACTCGTATGTCCTGAGTCTGGAATCCTATAACGTGAAATGTGTTTGGCTAAGAACGGATCGAACTCAGCGATAAGCTCTAAGGACATCAAATAATTTCCATTATGAAATGAACCAAATTTCTCGTCGTGTCTTCTGAAAGGCAATCCACGTGATGCAAGCGCGTTTACACATGCAACTACTCTTTTCAGAATGTGTTTCCAGTAATTTATTTCATCATCGAATTACATTGTTAATGCGTGGTCAATGCGACCTAAATCGTTACTTCGTTCGTTCATACGCAGGACAGATAATTTGTAAGTAGACGAATTCTCATGAGTTGATACTCGATAATAAGAATTTTTCCAATCATTGAAACCTTCCTTTTTGTCGAACTGACTCTTCCCCATTAAAAAGAAGACAAGGTCCACAAAAAACGCATGTACGTGTTTACCAGAAAATATCGCAACACAGAAGTAGTGCCAATGGCAATAAATAACACCTCCATCCCTCCTAAATCCGATATAAAATATCTAGGAATCCACCTTGACAAGCGGCCCAACTTTCACAGGCACATCGCTCATATTCAAAATAAAAACCATATGATTCTTGACAAGTTGAAGCCGCTTGTCAGGAGTGGCTCCTTTTTGAGTCCCCGAAACAAGATCATGCTGTATAGATCCATCACTAGGCCAATCCTGCTATATGGAGCGCCGGTTTGGAGCTCTATCGCGGATTACAAACTTAAAAAAGTGCAAGTTATGCAAAATAGCTACTTAAGAGCGGCCTTCTCGGCGGGTCCGTATGCTAGGATCCGGGACTTGCATGCAATGGCTCAAATTGAATATGTCAGAGAATACGTCGACAAAATGGCGTGCAAGTTCTTCGGTTATAGCATACGCGGCTCACCAAGAACCGCCAACATCGCAGACTTGAGATATAATCTGCAGGGTGGACCCAAACATGGCCCGATACACAAAAGAACAACAATTTTCTATCTTGAACCTAGACCGCCATAGTGATGGATCTATTCCCATCCTGCATCCCTAAAATATCCTGTCAAGTCACCCCTTTCAGTGCCCTAAATGCATTTCGATAAAACGAAAGTATTGGGAGCACAGAAGTTTCCACCGTTCCATCCATCGAGTATATCCCAAAGCGGGCCCCTCCACTCCTCCGAGAAGCGAGGTGGGTGGGGCTTGCTGAGGTACCTACAACGCTTATATAGGGCTTGATCCAACGTCGCGAAAACACTTATATCGCTACGTTCATGCTGCTTCCTGCCTCCATGTTCCGGCAGGCAAAGTGCGGTTACATATAACCGAGTGCATTCTAATATGCAGTTGCAGTTCTCACCGCATTAAGACTATTCATTTAGTCTTCCACCTATATACTGTGTGTGTGTCTTGTATGTCTTGTGTGTTGCATGTCCAAGCCAAAGAAACGAGCAATGGGGTTTTTCAAACTGCTTTTCCCCATGTTAACCTTCCCTCACCATTCTTCTTTCTCCCTTGAAAACAAGTCACCAGTTTCCATTGCCAGTCGTTGATAATGAATAACTTAAATACTCTTGAAGGGCACCAAGCGCGCCCAAGTAAGATGAACTGATTAGCGAAGTTCCACTATAAACTGCTTAAAACATGATCTGGATATAATATCGGTCCACAGAGTTTGGTAATGTGTGCTGGGAGGCTTCAGTAGCATTTAGTTAAGTGCACGTCGCCCTCTCATGTACATATATACATAGCTAGCTTTAGGTCATGTATAGTAGTTTTATAAGTGTATAAATCTCTGTAAATTGTGTATGATGCATCCAGTACTTTCGGAATAAATCAGCCAATTTCGCAAAACTTTTTCGCCATTTAGAAGCTGACGTTCAAATAAATGTTTCGACAACTGTCGCGCCTTATCTTTGTAAATACGCTCACTTTTAGGAAAATCATTTTGGATGTTTTGATTG
The DNA here is from genome assembly GCA_016904865.1 of Pissodes strobi. Classification (NCBI taxonomy): domain Eukaryota; kingdom Metazoa; phylum Arthropoda; class Insecta; order Coleoptera; family Curculionidae; genus Pissodes; species Pissodes strobi. The sequence goes on along the minus strand of MU190180.1, from coordinate 28,088 downwards.
GCTCCGTTCTTACAAAAGTACTCACGCGTGAATTCGTTGATTGTCCATTTGGCTGGATCGTCGCTGATTTTGCACCGCTCCTGGTCCAGATTGAGGTGCACCCCTGGTACTAGTGGGACATCTTCGGCTTCTTCCTTTGATTCACTTGCCACAACGATCAAAGTATCTGCACTTGAAGACACTGAAGAAACATCAGTTGACGTAGCACTACCACTACCACTTGGAACGTCACGTGTTGGATCAATGATATGATCTTTAATATATGGTTTCACAAAGAAATCATCTAATTTCCGCGTTTTATTAATCGCATCCTTTTGTTTATCATCTTTTTCGATTGGGGCCGCCCCTAAATCTGGCCGCCCTAGGCCCGGGCCTACCGGGCCTTAGGGTAAATCCGCCACTGTGCATGACTATAATATCGGGAATTGCAATTGGGAACTTTCTCTATTTTTCGGGTTTAGAATCAAGAACTATTTAAAAGTCTGATTTTTACTAAACTCCAAGTTCAAAGAATTTTATTACAGGTAAATACAGCACTTTCTAAATAAGAAAGCTCGATTTCGAAATATAAGATGGCGTCTCGCGTAGGGAGCAGGCTCTGACAATGGAAAGCGTATTAATTCATATATAAACTAATTTGTTAGTTTTTGACTTCAAAAAAATACATACTTTAATTATTTTTAATAGTTAATTACACGTCATTTAATAAAATAACAACCAAAATTTTTCGGAACCCATAACCATCACAGATAAGAACATAATAATAATTATAATACGTTATGATGTAAAAAATACGGACTATGGCTATTAATTTATAAATATACCGTGGTTTGTTTAAAATATACCTCGAAGTTATCATAGTTACTTAGACATTTTTAAAGACTGTTTAAATAAGATAATGTAACGTGAACAAATTAATGTTGACTTTTGAGGAGTTTTTTTTGATTTAATATATTTGTTCTCTGTTTTGTTTAAAAAATAAACTATTTTTAAGAAAACTGAATTTTGAAAATGGTACATATTCTTTTCAGTCTGAGCCTGTGTAATAGAAAAGGACTTGCATCACTAGGATTCTTCAGCTTCTGAGTGATGAAATTTTTGGCACTTGTGGCAATTATTCTAATAAAAAAAATTAGAATATGTTCCTAAGATGTTAAAATATCACTTACAAGGTTCAAATTGCCTTCTACAGAACGATGTTCGGTATATCGTTTTACAAAATCAGCAGCTTCAATAAGAACTTTCTCTAGAGTAATAACATCATGTGGGTACTTCAAAAGGAAAGTTGAGTTGGCTTATGTCTTGATACATTTGTTAACAGCAGCATCCATTTCGTCTATTAATATCAACAGATTTTAGAAATAAACACAATATAATTTAAGTGAGCTTGAGGTGCTTTATCAATATTAATAAAACGTACACTCATTTGATCTAAAGTGGATTTCACACACCTAAAATATATATTTACTTTAATTGCCTTCGTTCTCCGTTAAACCAAGACACCTCGGTCAAGACAGTCTTTGAATAAAACAACCACCCTATATAGGAGTAAAGTATACAAAAATCCAACCACGTCTTACCAAGTGAATTCGTCGAAAAAATCAGTACAATTAATTAATCATATGTTGTGTACGTAGACAAAAATACACCCATAACATATTTTTAAGAAAAAATTTAAAGCCTAAAATTCAAAAAGCCGGACTTGTTTTACAGTGAATTATTAATATTTCCCAGTGCTTTTTGTTTTATGCGCGTATTTAAAAAAAAAATATATTTTAAATGAGTTTTAGAGCCTTAGACAAAATGTCAAAGAAAAGCCGGATATGTTACTTTTTAGCCGGACGAAACGGCAAAAAGCGAAACCTGGTAACCCTATGTACACATAACGTTAGGCATATCCTCTAAAAATATACACTGTGGACAAAATTAAATTGGAACCTTCTTTAATGCTTGATAACTTTTTTATTTTTTAAGGCTTTTTTTTTATCATTTTTGGATATGTTATAGCCTAAGGTATTGGGATTAGAAATAACTTTGCAAAGAGGCTCTACTTCAGTGGCGTACAGAAAAGGGGGTATTTTTCCAAACCAATGTATTTCAGATCGTTGCAAAAATCGGCCAAATGAAACAAAGATGCAAAATTGGGCAAAAATTATTTGAAACGGTTCGGAATAATGACCATTAAAAAACCAGGTCACTACAAACAAAATTAAAATTTATACTTTAATTTTGGCAAAGCCATGTCTCGTGGGCCAAATTAAATTGGATCCTTTTTTAATGCTTAGTGGTTTTTTATTTGCATAGGATATTTTATCATTTTTGGATATGTTATGGCCTAAGACGTTAGAATCAAAGGGAACTTAGCAAAGCGGATCTACTTCATTGTCGTACAGAAATTTTGAATATATTTCAAATTTTTAAAATAAAAAAAAAATTAACTTTAAATTTTAATGTACGCCTCTGAAGTAGACCCGCCTTGCAAATTTATTTTTGAATCTAGCATCTTAGGCCATGACATATCCAAAAATGATAAAAAAATTCGAATATAAAGTCATTAAGCATTAAAAAAGATCCAATTTAACTTGGCCCACAGGACATGGTTTTTCCAAAATTAAAGTATCAATTTTTATTTTTGTTTGTATTGACCTAGTTTTTTAATGGTCAATATTCCGAACCCTTTCAAATCTTTTTTGCCTATTTCTACATCTTTATTTCTTTTGGCCGATTTTTGTAACGACCTGAAATACATTGGTTTTGAAAAATACTCCCTTCTCTGTGCGCCACTGAAGTAGGCCGTCTTTGCAAAGTTCTTTTTAATCCCAATATCTTAGGCCATAACATATCCAAAAATAATAAAAAATCCTTTGAAAATAAAAGGTCATTAAGAATTAAAAAAGGATCCAATTGAACTTGGCCCACAAGACATGGTTTTATCAAAATTAAAGTATCAATTTTAATTTTGTTTGTATTGACCTGGTTGTTTAAAGGTCAATATTCCGAACCCTTTCAAATCTTTTTTGCCTATTTCTACATCTTTATTTCATTTGGCCGATTTTTGCAACGACCTGAAATACATTGGTTTTGAAAAATACTCCCTTTTCTGTACGCCACTGAAGTAGACCGTCTTTGCAAAGTTCTTTTTAATACCAATACCGTAGGACATAACATATCCAAAAATGATAAAAAACCCTTTGAATATAAAATGGTTATTAAGCATTAAAGAGGGTTCCAATTTAATTTTGCCCACAGTGTATAGTGCGTATAATTCATAGTCACTGCCTATAAAATACGAAATTTATCCGCGAATTCTTGGTTGGAACAAATGATTTTTTCTCTTAATTGAATTTATCCACTGCTGCCTCAATTCACTTTGGAAATAAAAAATTGCCACTTTGGGTCCATTTTTATAATGGGGAACTTGCATCAAAATTAAATTTGAAAAATATTACTCACAAACATAATTTAATACTATTAAAAGGACCACAGTTCACAAAAAAACTAATTTTTTATTTTTGTATAATAAATATAAGCAATTAAAAACTGCATAATTCAAATTATGGCTAGGACCGGTTGTGACGTCAAGTAGCTCGTTTGTCGTCGCGCCTGACGGACAACAGAGCAGGGAACGTCTCTTTCAAAATGACTGGTGGATATGTTTATGTTGATGGTATCTTACATAAAAACGCCGCAAATTTTCTCTTGCTGAAGTTCGCGGTGTTAAAACTAACTGACTGTCTTAGTCTTAATCTTTTAGATTAAAGTATAAATCAACACGAATTATAACAAACACCCTGGCAATTCAACGACAAGCAATAATAAACGTAAATATTTAAATACTTGTGGCTGCCGTACTGCCTTTACTGACGTTTTAAGACAATATGTCAATGACTGCCTTTCGATCGAACGAGCGGCATGACGTCACGTGTCGTTTAAAATGAATAGCTTGAGCTCACAACTTTAACTGTTTATTGCAAATTAAATATTGCGATTTGAGGGCTGATATTTGGTGTGTGCTGTCTCTATAGGTAGGCAAATATATTAAAGAAATAAAAAAAAATTTTCAAGTTCCCTATTCCTTCTACATTTGGGAACACAACAGTTCAGTTCACTCAACATTATTATACACAATTATTTAAAAGTCTATGTTCGCAACGAAGCGAATGAATTTAAACCAAAGCTTAAACATACTTTAATTATTACAACACGTATCTAAAACCACCCTACTTGTCAATAATGCTTAGGGTTGCTAGATTTTTGTTTCTACATTACGGGATAAATGAACATAAAATACGGGATTTTGTTGTTTTACCAGGGATAAATGAAACAAGTAAAATTTAACAAAGTTTTAATTGACCCCAGAACTACAGATTACATTGTATACATATTACATATAGCAAAAACAAAATAAATTTATTGATTTTGTAATTGTTGGCGTGTCAGGTTGTTTTTGTCGTTTTATCCTCAGAAACACACCAATTGAGAGTTTTTACGTTATTTTTTGACGTTTTTTTATGGACGGAAACCTAATAGCAAGCAGCTGTCTTGCGGGACAATGGAATGATAGGGGTGCTGGGTGGGGTAAAAAAGTGCATAAAAATAGAAAATATTCGGTTTGCAAAGACAAATTTTGCTAAAATATCTGTTATTTTTATATAATATTCTGGTGGCGTAACAAGATTAAGGAAAAAGGCTCCACTGTCCTGTTGCAGTTGGTTAATTTTTTATCCATATATCAATATTTTACTTCGGGTATGTCCCTTCACTCACTTCGCTCGCTCCGGGGACGCAACTAATAAAAACTAACCCAAATTAATCCAAGGCATGGCCAAAAAAAAAATATTGATTTAAAAAAGTCGGAGAATCCACTACATTTGAGCCAAAAAAGCCCCCACACTTCGAGTTTTGACTCAAATTTCCAGCACCATTTCACAAAAGCACTAGAAATATAGGCAATACACACCCGAAAATCAATTAACTTTTTTTTCCATTTTAGGCAAAACTTGGGTTAGTTTGGGTTAGTTTTGTATGGTTGTGGCCCCGAAGCGAACGAAGCCAGCGGAGTGCCATGCGCAAAGTGAAATACCTATCAGTAGAATAATACAAAATTACTCAACTGCAACGGGAACGGGATAGTGAAGCCCTTTTTTCCTAACCTTGTTAGGCCACTGAAATATTTATCAAAATAACCCATATTTTTAACAAAATTCGTCTTTGCAAATTGAATATTATATATTTTTATACACTTTTTTACCCCACCCAGCACAGACAAGACAGGTGATTACTATTAGTTTTACGCAAATAAAAAACGTTTAAAAATGACGTGAAACACTCAATTTATGTGATTGTGAGGAAAAAACGACATAACCGGTCTGACTGGTCAACTAAAAAATTAGGCATTTTTGTAGTACTTTGATGAAATACGAGACGTCAGCTCTCTTGTTATAGAACAGTTTAGGAGTAAAAACTCGTTGGATAAAGAACTTTTTAAAGTAAGAAACGCATTCAAAAGTTACAAAAAGCAAGCCATTTCCGCAATATTGCAGTGGTAAAACTTCACTAATTAAACACATTACTTACAGTGCTACCAAGTTGTTTCCATTCTCCTGAGTTTCAAGGTTAGACAAATAACAAATAAAATGTTAGAATCATTCTACTGATATTTCACCTCACGCATGGCCCTCCGTTCGCTTTGTTCGACCGGGGGTGCAACCAATAGAAACTAACCCAACCTAACCCAAGGCATACCCAAAATCAAGAAAAAACTAAAAAATATTTCTATTTTTGGATTGAAGTTAATAACGCAACTACTGATCTGCATAAAACATCTAACAATCACACATGCAAATCATTGGATAAGGATAGTATTTGAACTTGATTCACGTTGAAAAACGGCAGTAAGATGGGAAAGCCTATGTCATATAAGGACAATGGTAAGATATTGCATCGGGATCAATTGTGCATACACCGGTTAGACACAAATAATTGATCCGAGATTCAAAGAGCCTAGGCATTTTCTTAAGCCTTCACAGCTGGCAACACCGGAGCACGTTGCTACGTTTGAGATGTGTCTACGTGGACTTTTGTGGATTTCGTTGCAAAGCTTCGCGCATGCTCAGTTTTTGACACATATTTTGCAAAAGGCTTTCAATTTTCGGTAAATTGCTTCAGCAAGCCGGTGTCGATGTCGGTGGTGCAGTGGTTAGACGCTGTGCTTGGGATACGACGATCCGGCTGCTTATACGTAAGCTGCAGACGCGATAAGACCTCGTCATAGGGCGACTGTAATATAAATGTAGTTGCTTTTCATGCGTTGGGTTAGTTTTGGTTAGTTTTTGTTGATTGCGCCCCTGGAGCGAGCAAAGCGAGCGGAGGGCCAGGCATGAAGTGTTCAAATAGTTGAGGACGAAATGTAACGGGAGTATTATATCTAATATTCATATTACAGTCTCCTTATAGCGAGGTCCTATGGCGTCTGCAGTTTACGAATATGCGGCCCGGGTTTGATTCCAGTCAGTGGCGAGATTTTTTTTTAAATTTTTTTAAGATCATATATCAGTTTTTGGTGTTAAAAAAAATACAGAATTTAATACTTTTTTAATTTAATTTGTGATTTTTTAAGAAAAAACTGTATGAGCCAACGATTTTTCTCTTTTAATCTCTTCTACTTGAGGTAAGCTTTCAAACAAATCAAAAAAGTGCAAAATTATATTGGTCGTTAAGTTTACTAGAAACCCTGTAAAGTTAACATTGAAATATTTTAACTGTTTTTTCGTATCGTTAAGTAATTGTAGGGGAAGTATGCTTGAGACAGCATACTGGATGAGATGGCATGTCACCCATTTTTCCTAGATATTTATTTAATTTGGCATTTATCATCGCTGTAGCCTACATGTGAAGCAAGCGACGTGATATTTTGTATGCACATACTGCGCTGCATAAAGCCGCTGACACATTGGAACGTTGCCCTTTATTCGCATTCGTTTGCGTTGTTACCCGCTTCCCTGAAACGTTCCACAAGGCCTGTCACACTTGAACGAATGACCTGATATATTTGCATCCACAGCGTTCCATCAATTTGCGCTCTTAAAGAAAACTGATATTCTTTCTTATACGCGTCCACACCACAACATTTTTGCATTCGCGGCAAGGCATTTCCTTTTGATCTTGTTAGTTTAGGCGACGGGAAACGTTCGTTAACACTGTTGACCCTTCGCGGTCATTCGCGCTCTCATAAAATCGCTCGAAATGACCGTCCACACCTGCGAACGAATGGGGGCGAATCCTCAGCAATCAGCATTGCGAACGAATGGAAACCTTCGTTCCAGTGTGTCAGCGGCTTTACGTATTTAAAGTATTTAGTTCGTATTGAAGTTTTATTAAATTCATTCATATGGGCGGATGCTTTTAGATGCTTGCTCAGAAAGTTTTCAGATCGTTAAATTTCGAAATCTAATGATTTATGCAAACGAATTTATTTGGATGTGAATCTTCAATACCAAGCTATAAAAATTTAAAATTCAATGTTTTATGTAAATATGGGTGAGATGGCATATGTTTTTTTTTCTTTTTCAGATATGGGGCGCAACAATTGAAAATCGTCTAGGCAATCCTAGGATGAAGATCAAATGACATAAGGTCACCTTTAGTCAAGGTTTGGAACGAGAAATTGTTGAACATCTTAAAAACTTAGAGAACGGATATTTTGACATGACAATAAGAGCCGTTAGAAAATTACCTTAAGAACTAACCCAAGCAAACAGAGTTTCTCATAGATTTTCTCATGAAACCAAAATGGCACGCTACTACTGGTTGAGAGGTTTAGGAAAAGAAAATCGTTCATTTCCCTTAAAACAACTGAGCCGCAGAATTATTTCGTGAGGAAGATGAAGTGGATGGACCTTGCGTCTTCTGAAACGAGTTGTCCTCAACATCTCGTTCTCAATACAAATGGATCAGATCCCAACTTTGTGCGAAATGGTCCCATGCCGAACGTGCTCGTGTGGACATATTATGGAAAATGTACATTTGCATCACTTATAGACCTCAGTTTTTATTTTTATTTTAGTATACCATCCAGCATGTGGGTGAGATGGCGCGTGTAACATTTTTTGTTGTTGTTCAAACTGATAAATGTTTTATTTTGCAATTTTGTTAGTTTACTTTTCGATGTAAATTAGCAATTTCCTAAACCGAAAAGCTTCTAATTTCTAAAAAAAAGTATGGAGTGATTAAGAAATGTATGCCGTCTCAGGCATACCTCTTCCAAAATATCCATGTAATTTGTTTTTATCCTTTATTTTTTACTGTAACAATTACATTTGGCTGCTATATCTTACATTAAACAAGAACTTTTGCTTTTGATTACAACAAAAAAAATATAAAAAAAGTTCTCTTTATTTTAGAAAGTCGAAATAAATTGTTTTCGCTTTGAAAGCGAAGATTTAGGCCCGCCACTGTTCCTTCGCAAACCGGAGCTCTCGTCATCGCAGAAGGCCTAGCAAACGGGATCGGTGCTTCCCCGGGCGTCTGCGACAGTGCGTCCGTCAATTGTCAGGAACAGGAAGTCGCATTGTGCACTCGATACCGGAAACGGCCTTTGCACGAGCCACGGAGGCTGTTGAATTGGGGAGACCGCTCCAAAATGAGTGGCGGAACGAGGGGGTTGAAAGATAAGAATAATTGAGACTTACTTCCATCCTTAATGTTAATGTGTATATATTATCCTTTAAAATAGCCTGTTCTGCCGAATCTCGCATATTGTCAGGGATTAATTTCCCTTTGTTGCATTTCTTTATAAATTGTTTATGACCAAAGTTCGGCGACAATCAAATTGAAACTTGCTACACACACAACTTTTAATTCAAAGGTTTCTCTGCTATAATTTTGAGGGCCTCCAATACAATAATTTCGATCTCTTTATGATACCCTAAATACATCATAGTTTTTATAGGGTGCTTAATTTCACCTACAATTTCCAATTTGATATGACAATCTTACCTTGGCTGCACTACATAGTACCATGTATAAACGGTGGCAGTTCTAAATTAAGGTGCAAGAGATGCAGTTTAAACGTTCGTGGAATTATACTGAGAATATTTCCATACATGATTCACGTTATGTATTTCGATGACAATAGCGTTAACCAAAACCAAATTGATTGATTCTGAAGTATAGATCAGAATCATTTTGTTTCGTCTATAATATAATCGAACCCAGTTTGCTTGATTAGCTCATTGAATCTTTACATTTCAGTTCCGATACTTCTACTGTAGGCATGATATTTGCTGATATCCATCATATTCCATTAAAAGTAGGTATATAAAAAACTTCCTAACATTGAAAGCTTTAAACTCCTTCAACTTTATATTCAAAATTGCCCAGTCGTGAGTCATTCAATAAACTAGCCGAAACCAGCAGAATTAACTTTGATGTAGGCGTCGCTATATGAGGGAATTGAAGGCAACAAATTGGCCAGTCACCTTGCTGGTGAAGGTGCAAAGTCCCCATTCTAGAACAATAACAATTTTGACGGATTCACGAGGGGCCTATAACTGGAAGTGATAAATGAATGGGAAAAGGGGAACAAAATTATCTATACTGGAAGGGATGCTTCTGGACAGATATGCGAAAGAATTCATTCCTTACGCGGCTCTAACTATACTAAGAAGCTTTTAGAGTATTGTAAAAATGAATTTTATCACCTTAAACAATCAAATAGCATTTATAATTAAAACTGAAGGTTTTACAAAATAGCGGAAACTCTGAAACATATATTATTTCAAAACTTCAAACTATAAACTACGACAGGCCAAAATATCTTATGTAAAAGGTCACGACCATAATATTGTCAAAGAGGATTATTGGGACGCTTCCCATCACGTGTCGCAGAGTATATTTGCTTGTGGTCATCCTCTTTGCTCTTTCAGGTTGCGTAGCTCAGATGGTAATGAATAGAATAATAACTCGCTGACTTCGAATCAAATGTAGGTACGTATATTGATGCCCAGGTTTAGTATAAATTGACGTATGCACCCATGTTGATAACCATTTTAAAATATAATTAACCAGAAGAGCGTGAAGCGCAGGACCAGTATTTTTAATTATTATTCTCCCTCTCAGAGTAAGCGCATTTCCTAAGAAGCATAATAATTGATTTTCGGTGTAACTTAAGCTGCTTAATGGTTTTGTTTTACTTATGGGCTACATTAGCGAGATCGATGCTGATGACTGCCGGGTTGGTTTGAATGTGTATTTAGAATGCTATGTACTGTGCGACCGTAATATGATATTTTCTATAATTGGTTCATATCCTACGATTCCTTAATCGGCCTTTCTTTAATCTATGGTTCCTTATTCTATCCATGATTCCTTATTCTATCTTTATGTTGGCTTATTCTTTATTTATTTACTTAATCTAAGTTTTCTTCTATCAACGTATATGCTATTTATTCTATTATTTTTATGTTTCTATACTTTAAGGATCCTTATTTTATTACTTTATCTTTTCTATAATTCCTTATTTATGTTGGCTTATTTTTAATCTTTTAATGTTTTATCTATTTCTACGTATTGTATCTATCTCTATGTATTGTATCGATCGATACTTTTGTGATGCATCTTCTCTAATTTTAGTATTTCTTATTTTTTCCCCAAAATTGCTAATAGTCTTTCCACGAAATTTTCTTCTTTTTCCTTGTTTCTAATTTCATTATTCCCTTTTTCTTGGCTATTTTGTTTCTTTGGTTCCCTCTTATCTGTGTCTCCTAGTCTTCTATCGCCTCTATATTGAACTGTAAATTAAATTCCTCAGTATCTCCTATGATTATTGTCATTTGAGTTCGTCGTCAATAATTGCTGATTCCTTGGTCCAGTTTAGTTTATCTCCCTCCTTGGTTTTCCGCTTGGTCTACTTCTTCCCTTGGTTCAGTTCGGAGTATTCTCCTAGTGTATTGTTTCTTTATAGTTTCTGGTTGCTTCTTAGTTTCTGATTTCTTTGTATTTGCTTAGTTTCTGGTTACTTCTTACTTAGCTTTTGGTTTCCTCGTATTTACTTTTTTTTATTTTGATTACGTAGTTTCTGGTTTCATTATATGTGTATTTACTTAGTGTCTGTTGCAGTATGCATGTGTTTTGAACTTGTAATTTTTGGCTACTGTTTCCACCAAAAATTGCTTGTATAGTTGCTCCTCTAGTTCTACGCTTCTCTTTTTGTCCATAATGGCACTATTCTTAATTTTTGTTTGCTTATTCTCTTTCTTATATTTTGCCACGCGACCTTTGCTTTTCGCATGATTAACTGAAACTTCTTTGCCTCATTACTGTCCTCTCTGGCTTCTTCCTGATTATTACTTGGTGCTCTTCTGGTCCATCCTACGCAAGTACTGATTTTTTCTTATGCCCAAACTGACTTAGAAGAATCTTGCCCCTCTGTGTTGATAATATATGATGACTGAACATAATATAGAGTCTATTTTCTGCTTGACATTAGTTGTAAGATTTATTTAAAAGAAGATTGCTGTATTGCTGCGAGGTAGGGTGAGCTCCTCTGATTGCGTGTCAGATTGAGTCTTAAAACGTGAACCGTATTTTTTTACCTGACATTCGGTAACTGATTTAATTAGACGAGAATAACTATAAATCCACCAAAATGTCAAGAAGACAAATTGTTATGATTTAAAAGAAAATCTCAGAAAAGTGGTACAGAAAACAATTTCGTGGTCACCACAGCTGCGGCTATAAACAAAAGATTTTGACGGTTCAAATTGACGAGAAATATTATTTTTGGCTGGATCAGGGGTATCTCTGGAAAAAGCTTATCTCCTTGACGAATCCATGGACGGGGGTTATACCGGAAGAGAATGGTGTTGCTACTATTTGGTACTAGGGATCAGAACGGCGAGCTGCACCACGTGTCAAACTGTATATAAATAACTGAAATGCTTCCGCGGTCAGAACGGCGACCACCACCACGTGTCAAAGAGGATTATTGGGACGCTTCCCATCACGTGTCGCAGAGTGTATTTGATTGTGGTGATCCTTATTGCTTTTTCAGGTTGCGTAGCTCAGATGGTGATGAAGAGAATAATAACTCGCTGACTTCGAAACAAATGTACGTATATTGATGCCCAGGTTTAGTATAAATTGACTTATGCACCCATGTTGATAACCATGTTTAAATATAATTTACGAGAAGAGCGTGAAGCGCATTACCATTCGTTGAGGACTGATTGGACGCGACCTATTTGGTTCTCTTGAAGCAATTTGAGGTTTCCTTGAAAGTACTGTTAGTTTATATTGAATTTAAGAGATCTAATTCGTTTACTTTATACATGCCACAAAAATAAAAATTTATTCATAGTGAAACAGGCCGACCCTAGGTATGCATGTAAACCTTCGACAAGCAGGTAAAGAGGGTTGAGCCGAGCTCTAAGAATATGTGGCACACTTACTAACGCGCCTTTTTAATACGTTTTTCTAACGTGTGAGATCGGAATTTTAATAGTTTCTTGTCGCACTCAGACATCAAATGGGGACTTTTTCATATAAAAAAGCCGCAGCAGAGCGGAGTCTAAAAAATCCACTCGCTTTGGCGAGTGACTGGTTCTATCTACTCGCTAGAGCTTGAGACTGGTTTCGCCTTCAAATTTCCACATGTTTTCAAATTCGCTCATTTTTGCTAGGTACTGGTCTGATTCCATTCGCCAAAGTTTGGCACTGAGTTCCCATTAAAATTTACACATATTCTGACATCCACTCGCTTCAGGTAGAGACGAGCTTCTCACACATCTTGTCTAGTTTCTTTATTATACGAGAATTTGAGCATCTCAGTAATTTTCCTGGTTCCTGAGTCAAATGAAATTAAGAACAAATCCTAAAACCCCATCAGCCATAGAGGTAACTCACAGGGGAGTCGAGATGGCTTCCTTACAGATAAGTAAATTCTTAGATTTCACTTAAATTCTTTACGACTTAATAGCTAGACATGATTTTAAGCGAGGGTCGCAAACTTTTAAACATCTTGCTTTAGTGTGATCAGATTCTCGTAAATTGCGCGGTTTGATTCGGTACTACCAAACAACGTCAATTGAACAGGGTCTTAGCCGACAGTGGCGATAAATCATTCATCATTGTTACGATCACGTCCAAAGAGTCTTGCCTTTAGGTACAACAAATGAGCCTTGGGGCAGGGGCGTTTCAATATTGATACCATTTAAAAGAAATTAATTAAAAGTTTTCCATAAAAACATTACCTAGTAAAGGTGATAGTGATGGACCCTGTTTCGGGCCAGATGTTCGCGCTAGTTCGGTTGTTCACCGAAATGTCACTATTTGACAGGGAGCGAAGTTGCGGTACTATGAAAGAGTTCATTTAAAAAATTTGCGTTCACCATAGTGTCAATATTTTGGGGTTATCGACTATGTAAAAATCGGCCTCTCCTATTGGTCGATCCGCATGGCCCTCCGCTCGCTACGGTGGCTCAAGAGAAGGAAACTAACCAGGTGCTAACCCAAACTAACCCAAGACGTACCCAAAATCAAGAAAAAAACTGTTTAGAAACATAATCTTAAAAAACAACAACGGGGTTTGAACCCGGCCGTCCAGGTGAGACCCAACCATCTAAACCTCTCGACCACGAGAGCTCTTGCGGCAAATTGATTGCATCACGAAGATATATTGTAATACGAAATGGATCGACCAATAGGAGAGGTCGATTTTTACATAGTGCTCTACTTGTGTAAAGGATCTTAAATGAGAGGCCCCAAATGAGATTATCTATTCGCGTGGTGACCTCTACGGTACGGTCGAGAGTGATATTAACGCCTACTAATTCTAGAACGTCGTGTCACTATTCGATGATTTTGACAGGGCGAGAGTTAGCATTTATTCTAGCATGTTCTATTTAATGGATAGTTATTTTCTTTCTGCTAGCTCGTGTAATTAATTAAAATAGGCTTCGGTGTGTCAAAATTCGGGAAATAAACTGGAAAAATTATTGGGTTAGACATGTGATATACGGGTTGTGTTTCGATTTGCCGGTCGAAATTTTGGAGGTGGGGATTTTAAAAAAAGTCTCATTGCCTCCCACGTTGGTTCCTGAAAATTTCGCGTGCACCACTCTTTACAAAATAAATTATGGTGTCGTGGTGGACGATTTTGATTGATTTATTGGATATTTCACCCGACCTATTTTTGAGTATAAAGACTTACCTTAACCATATCTTTAGTTAATTGTTGCTGGTGCCTGAAACTTGCTCCTTAATGGGATTTAGTACTGCTTTTGTCCGGCGAGATGATTTCGTTTTGAGTTACGCTATTTTGAGAAAACTTCATTTCGCGTGAATGGTCCCTAATCTATTTTTATTTTCAGAAGCTTTTCTCGTTCACTCTCTAAGGCAGCCTAGCCGATTTCGGCGTCAAGCGGAGAACAATCCATTCACAGGTAAATGATTGATTTTTGTGAATATTTTATTTGGTATTTTAGTTCATTTGCTCAGTCTGTAAATGTTCTTTGCCTCGTATTTTAAGCAAAGCCTTGAATATGTTGATGTTTAGCAGGTTTTTTTTTAGACTTTCTTTCCTGGCTATGTGACGATTGTGGAGTTTTTCCTTCCACTCCTTCCTTCCTTCGACAGAGGAAGTCTTGCGTTACTACCTTAATACCTACTTAGACCCAATAAGTCTCTTGCATTGTGAACGTTTCCTCCCTGGAGTCCTGGATTCGCCCAACGTACCAGACCGTGATTTTTTTTTTAAATAAATATTTAATTATCGGTTACTGAACACTTGACCGTTATCCTCTTTTTATCGCTTTCGCAAAAATAATTGATATTTTATTAATACCCCAACATTTAGGTATTTTCGTCCCCTAACTCAAGTAAAATGAACGTTAAATTAATTGATTAGCTAGTTTTTCGTATCCATAACTTTATTTCTATTACATAGGTACATTATTGCATCATAAGCAATTGTACTGGCCAGACTTTCGAACCATTCGTTTGCCTTTGTTTTTTTTTATATAAAAATTGAATCCGTAATATTTGATTATTAGTTTTATTTTACCGAATACTGGTTTAAACTAGTTTCTTTATTTTCCTCATCATAACTGGCTAACTTCAATAGCGCTTTGTCATATTTTTTTTTGCAGTTTTCACGGTTGCTTTTCCTTTAATTTGTTACCAGACTGGGCTATTATGTCCTAAAGGGCTCGAAATATGTGAACAGCGCATGATCATGTACTGGGTAATTTAGTAATCATGCAGTTAACGTTTACGTTTATATGCTTACCTGTCTTGCAACAGGTCATTTATTTAGTATTAGCTTCACTGCTTTCTTATTTTATAACTGTTAATCATATTTTATCTAATTATACTCATTTTCCTAACCGATGATTATTGCTAATTGCATATTATTTATCTGACTTGTTGAATAACAAGCAATTTACTTAAGTCACCCAAACTAAGCCTAATGTTAACGTAGGTTTAGTTTTTTACTATATCAGTCAGTTTTGCAGTTAATTGGCATATTTATCTGCCGTTCTCTTAATTGACTCAATTTTGCTTTCGCAAACTTACTTTTTATATAACTAGCTTTCTCTTGCCATAAGTCAGTGATAGACTGACTTATTTACTTAAATTTATTCAGTTTTCAACAAGTATTATAGCACAGGTATTACCATCTTTGTTTTGTATCTAGTAACTACTGTAAGCCCCGTTTCACACGAGTCCGACATCGGATATCGGACGTCGGAGATCCGATTTATTCAGGACGTTTCCGGCGTCCGACTATCCGACAAACGTGTGAAAGCTTTCATTTAATGTTACGTACCTCGCGACCGGATATCCGTAAACCGGACGATCTTATATCCGGCATGTGTGAAAAGGCACTTACGTATAAATTTTAGGTAACCTCAAGTACATTTATTTTAATTGACTAGATGTGAAAAGTTTTTTGTATAACATACCATCCTGCCATCATAATGGCAATAAACCGATTTTCTATTTGTTTCATTTAATAATCTTTAGTATTGGTGTTCCAAAAGGAAACTAAGTATATTTGATTTGTACTATTTGGACTCAATAATTGAATGGCTTTGCACTATTGGTTTATTCTTATTATTATTTATTATTGACTTCTTGTTTCATTATTGCTTATACTTTTTATTTTTAGGTTTGGCGAATTTCTGGCGTCCACCGCTGAGTTTATTATTTAATTTTTTTTTATTACGAAGCATATGTCAAAACGAGTTCCTTATTTCAACTTTGGGATTTCCCTACTTGTGCGGTCTACAAGTTGGTGGCGCCTTAAATAAATAACCCCTCCTACTCTTCGATATTTGAGCTAGGGCCTAATTCTTCTTCAACGATAACTCGTTCTGGCCTATGCATCAATATTTGTAAATTTTATTAACTTCAATCTTACATTTTTTTATTTAACTCACCGTCACGGTCAGCTTCTTCTACTCTGCAGTGAAGGTAAATAAAATGCCAGAAGTCAAGAAAGAGCGTGGCAACATGGGTTATGGAGCCATATTATTGTTTTGTTGGTCGTAGCTATTACTGTACTGAAAATATTATTATATAATTTGAATTATTATTAGCCTTGTCTTTGAAGTGTCTCGTTTTTCGCTTATACTAGAGTTGTCTAAATCTAGATAATGTATGTCAACACATTTATTATGGAATTAAAACAAAAGTCGTTTCAACACATGCAAGAAGTCCAAGACAAAAATTTTTTAATGTAGAAATAACATCATCAATAAAAATCTATCAGAGTATCAGTATCAGTATCAGTATGGAAGGGGTGGCCCCTAGCGGGCCTTGCACTTAGGCCACCAATTGGGCCCGTTGTGCCCCCAGCCCGCATTAGAGAACCTCCAGGATGCCGGTCCTCCTTAAGAAAGCCCGCATCTACTTCAGACTAACACGACGCACTGAATCTGGCTCGATCGACGTCACGCCAAAGATTCTGAATCTTGCCCACGCAAAGGCGGGGCATTCCGTAAGTAGATGGTTTGGAGTCTCGTCGTCCTCCATGCACCATCTACACTCCGCCTCCTCTGCAATTCTCAGCAGGGTCAGGTGCCGTCTAAGTCAGGTGTAGAATCCTACCAGGGCCCTGCACTCCTTCCTAGGTAGGCACAACAGCCCCTTGGCGAGACTCTTCGCAGGCCCATGTATCATGAGCCTCGTCTGTCTCATCCCCGGAGCCGTCCGCCATACCTCCTCCGCCCGACCCTTCATCCAGGCCTCCAAAGCTCCTTCGCGGACACACTGGGCGATCCCCACACAGGGGTCAGGCCCTAAGTATCCGCGTGCGGAGCCTTTTCTGGATAAGGCGTCGGCTGTCTCATTTTCCGGTACACCCGAGTGTCCCGGTACCCAGACCAGCGTAACCTTTTTTCGCTTTGCAAGTTCAATCAGCCAGCTTCTACACTCCCTCACCAACAGAGAGCGCGTACGGACCGACTTCAGCGCCATGAGTGCGGCCTTGCTGTCAGAGCAGAAGAAAATCCTCCTGCCACCGACATTGAGCCTTAACGACTCCCAGACCCCCATCATGATCGCAAAAATTTCCGCTTGGAAAACCGTAGTGTGCTCGCCAAGCGAGGCGTATAATTCCCGTCCCAGAGCCTCACAGTACGCACCTGCTCCGGACAGTGTTCCCATTCTGGACCCGTCTGTGAACCAGACTAGCCCATCCCAGGTTCCCATCCTTCTCTCCGTCCAGTCCTCCTTTGTAGGGAATAGGAAGTTTAGCCCCTCGGGGAAGCCTATCTCAGGACCCATCGCATCACCTGGCATACCCAGGATGGCTAGGTCCCCAGACAGGCCTCGCCATAGACCACAATGGCTCCAGCAGGAGCCATTGTCCCTCCACATCCCCACGTCAGCCAAACTCATGGCCGCCCTGGCTGCCTCGTGCCTCACCCGGTCCGTCAACGGGGGCAACCCCACTAGCACCACCAGGGCCCTTGTGGGTACCGTCCTCATAGCCCCGGTGATGCAGAGGCATGCAAGTCGCTGTAATTTGTCCAGCACTAGTCTGGACGCCATTTTCATGGATCCTGGCCACCAAACAACCGATCCGTGCATGAGCATCGGAGCGATCACCGTCCTGTATATCCATAGCATAGTTTTCGGCCCAAGTCCCCAGGTCCCTCCCAGCGCCCTACGGCAAGCCCACAAGGCACTGAGCGCCTCCGCGGTCTTGAGCCGAATGTGTTCCTGAAAAGTCAGTTTGGAGTCCAACCAGACACCCAGATACTTGACGCATTTCTTCGCCATAAGAGGGGTCCCTTCCAACGCGATGTTGGGAGAGACCTCCAACTTCCTTTTTCTGGTAAAGATGACCATCTCTACCTTGCTGGGATTCGCTCTGAGTTCGTTATCCCTACACCACTGTGAGAACCTTGTCAGTGCTTCCTCCAGAAGCCTCTGCAATATTCCCACCTCGGTACCTTGTGCCATAATCACGACGTCGTCTGCATAGGCCTGTGCATAGACCCCATGCTCTACTCTCAGGATACGTAGGATCTCGTCCACCACTAGGCACCACAGGAGGGGGGACAGAACCCCCTGAGGACATCCCCGCGATGACTCAACCCTAACCACCTCATCTTCCAGCCTAGCCTCGACCCTCCGCCCGGTGAGCATGGAGCGGATACAGCTCGTTATGACCGGACCCACCCCCGTTCGCTCCACCGATCGGCAGATCGAGCCCTCGGCTGTGTTATTGAAGGCTCCTTCAATATCGGCAAACACGCACACCGATAGCCGTCCGCCTCCCAGCCCCTCCTCCAGCCTGGATACCAGGTGGTGAAGAGCCGAGTCCACCGACCTGCCCGTTCGATATGCGTGCTGTTCCGGACTCAGAGGGGCTCTTAGAGCCACCCACTCCCTAAGGTATCGGTCCACCAGCCTCTCCAGTGTCTTCATCAAGAAGCTGGTGAGACAAATAGGTCGATACGATTTCGTATCAGTATAGTCGTTCCTTCCCGCTTTGGGAATGAACACCACTCTGCTGTGCCTCCAGGGTTCCGGCAGGTACCCGTGTGCGATAGAAGCCCTGAAAAGGTCCATCAGCGGCGTGCTAAGAAGTCCTCCGTCACGTTGCAACAGCGCTGGAAAGACCCCATCCTCACCTGCCGCCTTAAACGGGTCGAAGGTCTCGATCGCCCACCTTAGCCTATTGTAGGTGACCATCTTTTTGGCAGTGCCATAGTCAACTCTAATGCTGAACCCGGCCCCGCCTTCACCTCCCCGGCCCATGGCTGTTGAGCCTGGGAAGTGTGTGGTCAGTAGCTGGTGCAGAGTATCCGCCGGTGACGACGTATAGCCTCCACCTGGCTTACGGACACTGTCCAATTTGACGAGTGGATCCCTTGACAGCACCTTGCAGAGCCTAGCAGCGGCCGGGGCTTGGGATACCCCTCCACAGTAGTGCCTCCTTCGCGATCCTCTCAGCTCTCTTTTGTACTGTCCCCGAGCCTCTTTATATAGGTCCCAGTCAGTATCCACCCCGCTGTGTCTAGCCCTATTAAAGAGCCTCCTCAGCTGTGTCCTAAGGTTCTCCAGAGTGGAATTCCACCAAGGAGTTTTCCCTTTACAGTGCCGCTTAGTCACGGGGCAGCTGCTTGCGAAAGCCCCGGCCATCGATGATCCACCTTGCGGCGTCATCCAGCTCATCGGAGGCCCGGTACTTCCTCGGCATGTCCCTTAGACGCCAACTTAGCTCCTCCCTATAGAGGTCCCAGTTGGTTGCTTTGGGGTTCCTAACCTCCTCAGCTCTCGCTGAGGAAGGGCCCAGTTCTATATTGATTTATCTGTGGCCCGACATCGAGTCTTCCACAGACACACCCCATTTCGTAATATCCGCGAACAAATCCCTGGTGCACAGAATCAAGTCTATGACCGAGCTTCGTCCCGTAGTGAAGAAAGTGGGCTCACTCCCTCTGTTGGCAACCTGCAGCCCTACAGATGCAATAAATTCCAACAACTCTTTCCCCCTCCGATTGGATCCAGCACGGCCCCACACTATGTGATGCGCATTGCTATCACATCCAATCAGGAGTGGGATATTTACCTCCTCGCAGTAGGTAACCAGATTCCTGATTCCCTCCGGCGGGCAGGGTTGTTCGGCTGGGAAGTACGCTGACGCTAGTACCACCCTCTGTACACCTACGCTTGTAGGAATCTTGACTAGGATAGGGACCAGGTCCCTGGTAGCCTTATCCCTTGGGAAAAAGGCCTACAGTCCCACTGTCAATATACCTGCTCTGGGGTCCTCCATAGTCAGATCCGGTGTATACAACACAGATCCCGCCATGGACAGCCCCCTTACCCTGGATTTAACAATCCAAGGTTCCTGGATAAGTATCAGAGTATTCGTAGCATACGCTTCTATTTTAATCTTGATTGTATATATCCCTCCAATCAATTTAACCTAGGAATACGTATTAATATTTGTTCCCTTGTTCCCTTAGCTGTTATAAACCCAGGTGTGTGGTCCGGCAATGTTAATGTCATAACGATTATGTTGCCATTACATCGATATAACTATTCCAAATGTTTGCAGGAAATTATTTTCATTTCGTTTATTAATTTCAAAATATGTCACGTCATGTGAACTAAAAAACTCGAATTTAATCAGCCTGCTAAGCAGGTGCAATTATCTCTTCATTGTTAAGTGCATTCAACATTTTGAGAAATCCAAAACGGGTATCAATTACTTTGTATGCCTCAACCCTTTGCGGCAATGATGATTCAAATTGATCTATAATAGGAAGGAAATTCTGAATTCCAATTTTTTCTGATGTGGTTAGCTACACTTCTGGAGCATGGACCCAGTCAAGAGATGACAAACACGTTGACCACAATTTATTTCTATACACACTCTCGATTGAATAAACTATTAACTTCCACATGAAAACTAAAATATACACACTATTTTTTGTCCATAAATAATTTATTATTTATGTCGAAACTATCTTGAGCGCTTGAACCACTATGGGCACTATGCAGAAGATGACAAATGTGCCTTCCATATATGCGACAGGCTGGCTAAACACTGCATTAAGTAAAACTAAATGCAAATCATGAATTTCACCTGGACAGTGGTACAATTGTGCGGGACTCTTTGTGGTGCGGGCTTATAAGCTAAAGCCTAGAAAGCCTACGCTTAAATCCGGTCCGGGGCGGCTAGTGTTGATTGATTTAATGCTCCACCAACGTTAAAGTAATAAGATCTGAATGGATAGAACGAAACAATTTCCTTAAACATTTTTATAAAGGTGTTTTAAGCCAAATCGCGACCTCTCGACTTCGTATGCCGCTGAAACTCGAAATATTGAAGCAGGGTGGTAGATTTCGTCAGAAATAAAAATCCGCGTTTTAATGATAATTCATCAGTATAAATTTTGGTATGTGAGCAAATTATGTATATTCAGTTCCCTACCCACTTCGCTCTTCTTGGAATTTTGGAACAGCTTGAATTCAGCGTCCTTTCATATTCAACCCTTTGTTTGAATGGAAAACGCATAATAAAAACAGATAATCTTCGCTTAACATTCCTTTAATTCTCACAAAATCTTTCCAACTTCTTAATATATGAAATCTTAAAGCAGATTGAATACGAGCTGTAGCTTCATTCCTTTCGGGTTCAGCAAGCTTTCTTAAAATTCGGTCTCTGTGACACTTCACAAATGTCTTTGTCTACAGGATACGCAAACTTTTCAGAATGTCCATGGCGCCTCAAAAATTTAACTCGGAATTCCAAATTTGTAAGCTTTTCTTCAACAACTCCAATGGAGAAATGTTCTCCTTTGCGGAAAAGTCGTAGTCACGTAGTCCTTTTTCTGTACTTCAAAATCATCCACTTCTAAAATATTTCAAATTCCTTGTCGCTCTTTCTTTCCAATTCCCGTACAAATTCATCTGTGTTAGTCAAATCTTGAGCCTCAAATTCTTCTGGTGCATCACCCGAATAACTTTCTTGTAAAACCCTTCGAACAACTTTTTTCTTTTTGGCTTCCTTTTGTCGGATTTTTTCTGCATCTTCTTTCATTCGTAAGTTCAGATGTGTAGGTGAGAACTTTTGTTCTTTTTTCGTCCACCTTGTTTTATTTTCCTCTCAGATGCCTTTGGGAAAGGGCGTGTTGCTTTTAGAGTGGTAGAATATGTAGCAATTTCGGATGGTATAGTAAGGCTAATGGTGCACTGCTTGAAGAAGCCTCGACAGGATCTACATTTGCTGCTTCCTTGTTCCTAATGTTAGGGTTCTCAGGGTATGTTACAAAAGAACACAAAAAACATCTTCGCCGAATATGTTACCATTGAGTGGATATATTCCAGTAGACGAAAATTCAGAAATAATATGCTTAGGGGTGAACCAATTTAAAAAAGCCCTATTAACAATTGCAATCATCCACTCGTTTTGCGCCACCTTTACATAAATCTTAAAAGGAACATATACATACTCAATCTGACAACTCCCACGCAAATATGAGATTGATGGTTGTCTAATATAAGAATAATTGGTGATTCTTTCGACAGGTTTGTATATTTAATAAAATGTTCAAGACTGCTATAAAAATTTGCTTCATTCATTTATCCCGATTTATTCGCCAGGTCAATACTTCCCACAGAAGCGCCTTTCAGCATCAAATTTTTAAAATTATTTAAAAACTTCAGCCTTGCAGACAAAATAAATATTTATTTAAATTAATTAATAAAATTCCCAGAAGCACCAATAAAAATGAGAACTGTCGGAAGTTGTCCCCTTTCAGTTGAAGTCGCCTGACCCACTTGTTTGAGACCCGTTTTCGCAAAAAAATTTTGGTGGGTCAGTTACCGTTGTTCCACCCTTCGCAATTAAATATTCGGTCTGGCGTGAAGTTGAATTTACTCAAGACGCTCTCCAAATTATCGAAAAAATTTGTTAACTCAATATTATAAGATGTAGCCCTTCACAGGCTAGTTTTTTTTCTGGATTACGTACACTTAAAATTTGTTTATGACGGCGTTGAAATCCCTTCAGCCAGTCTTCACTAGCCAGCTGATTATCAGCCCACTTCTCTAGATATGTCAAATTTAGTTATTTCGCTTATTTATAAGCCAGTATGCGAAGCCCCTTAGACTCTAAACAATAGCACATTTTTGATGCAGTGAGTTATTCCACCAGTTAAATCTCCTGTTCAATACCGAAGAGCCGCCTATTACCTATATTAGGAGTGTGTCTAAAGTCTCGTACGTCACTAAGGTCTTTAGCAGCCTGCATTTGGCGGTTAAGTGCTGATTTTGAAACAGAAAATCTCGCAGAACCATCCCGGGCTGAGATGTTATTTTCAGTGCAATAAATAACAACTCGTTTCATTTAATCAGCAGATACAAAATTTAATGAACACTATATTTGCTACTAAGTTCTTTTTTTTTTGAAAACACAGCAACAATCTATCTGGAGAAAAAGGTTATATTAAAATGTGGTTAAATAAAGACAAAATAATGTTAAACGACTGTTAAAGTAATTGTTAAAATAAACAGAGTACAATATGAAGATTGTACCGAGACCTATTCAGTTGGAAAACCTCGGTTCTATATGCCTTATCACTAAATGCACTAAACACTACTTATCAAAGTGATCACTTGACGTAGACTAAGCTTCTTACAACTAGGTATGCGTGCGCTAATAGCTGCACTGATTGTGATAATATGCCGCAATGAGCAGACACAATGACTAGATCAAAAAAACTTGAGAAGTTGATAAAAGCACCAGATTAGATTAAAACTATGGTTAGCTTGATTCATATGATAAAGAGATAAAATTCAGAGCGGTTATATCTCCCGGCTAATGAATGAAAAGAATGAAATTATCCAGCCAGCGTTTGACTTTATTAAAATGAGAACACAACTCAAAGCAATCGGATTAACTGGTCCGATAAACCAGTGAATAAATGTAAATTAAATTAATTAAAATCAATGAGCTACCTCGGAACTCGGCGTTCAATGTTTGATTTGTATGAAAAAAAAAAAGAAAACGAAGATTATACTACTTGGATACACCTAAGAAACAATAAGACACAAAACTTATACCCAAATCCCGTCGTTGAACTCTGGTGGAAGTGCCTATGGATGCCCAGGAACGGCTCTCGATGGCCTCTAGTGCGGGAACCACAAGGCTGTAGCCCTCCGATGAGGGTTCTGGCCCTCCGCAAAACGTTGTGGCCCTTCAAGGAGACTTCTAGCCCTCCAGAAGAAGTTAAGGTCCTTCACTGACGCTTCTGGCCTTCCAGGAAAAAAAGTTGTGGCCAATTAAGGATTAAGGTACTGGCCTCTCAGAAAAACTGTGGCCCTGCTTCTGGCCCTCCGGAAAAACTGTGGCCCTGCCTCTAGCCCTCCGGAAAAAAGTTGTGGACCTTCGATAAACTCTGGCCCTCCGGAAAAAACCCTCAAATTTGTATATCTGAGGGCTACGGTGAGAGATTCGACGTCTCGGTCTTAAATGACAAACGTGGAAGCCGCTAAAACAGCATGTAGAGCCCGAAAAATCGGTCGTGTCAAAACACAAACAGAAACCACATAGTAAATCCCCTAACAAAAGGGTTGTATTATATCACAATACTGAAACGTGCAGTTTCTCGCTATACTGGCAAACGTTCGCCAGGCGAGCAAACTAGAAAAGACTTCTCCAACGTTCCGTCTTCCGTCAATTTGCCTTCGAAATTAAATGCTGCGTCACAAGTAGTGATGGGCTGAAAACATGCCGAGGGATTCGATACAAGGAATAATTCTAAGAAAATAAACACCTTAATTCTCGCTTATTATGATGATAAATGACGGCGGAAGCCACGAATAGTGAGCTAAAATTTAATTCTTCCAGAAATGCTAGGAAATGCTCTAACAGGAATGATAAACCTTCAAAAATCTAAATCGAGAATGACAAACGCGCGATAGATAGCCCATCCCTATTATTTGGCATAAACCTCACAAAACTGGTCAGCCGTACAGAACGAGAAATACATTTAAAGCAGAGGGCCAAAAACGATCTCCGGAACATCAACCTAGGGTTCTCAAAAGGTAATAAAACATTCAAACTGAAATTAAATTATGGTTCAATAAGTCAAATGCAACGTATTTGCAGGCTAACAGAATTCTTTAAAAATATAAAACGGTCGGCTGGCGGGTCCGATAATGCAATATAAAACAAGCCAATCTATTTTAATAATAAGGTACATCGCTTTCGCTTATCAACTAACATAAATAGTCAGAACGAATTCTAAAAGCTAATACAAATATATAGCTAATCTATACTTAAAATATAGTTTTCATATTAGGAAAGTGGCATTTACAAGCTAATCAAATTAATAAATTTAAAATTAATAAACCGATGCGTGCAAAATACAGCATCATTTTTTCCTAGATGCGGCATATAAATAAACTTTTAAAAATGTTTGCTCTTGGCAAAATCGAACTGTTACAGCGGTTTCAATAGTAACTTGAATTTAGGCTTAAGATAAAAGTTGTTAATTCTAGTAGGAATAAACATGAAAGAACTAGGAACAAAAGTCACCTTACGGAATTGTTAAAATTTCCGTAAACCTTATATAATGACAAATTTTAATAAAATTGTTAATGTGGCGAAAAAAAGTTTTGTCTGCGAGGCTCAACTTTTTCATGCCTCTCTGAGCAGAAATCTAAATGTATCGCTAGTAGTGCTTAGAGCCTTTAATCCGGCATTATCTACAAAGAAAGTTTTTGGAGGCCTTATTTGTTATGATCAGTTTTTATAATATTTACGTATGTAGGCCTAAACACAAATTGAATCCCGAGTTGAATCCCATTTCGAAGAAGTTAATTTAAATGTATATATTTTTATTCTAGTGTAAAATAATCCATTACAAAACATAGTGTGTAAATTAATTAAGCGACAAAATTCTATTCTTAGGCTAAATCTAAGATATGAGAAAAGGCACAAAGGCACCCTGATGGAAAATTACAATCTTTTAGAGAGGTCTTTTTGATGAACCAATGTAACTGCGCTGTGTGATAAACTTGTTTTTTCTTCAAACGTCAGTAAATCCGTCATTACTCGACTGTGTAGGCGGCCGTGAAGTTTCGTTTTTTCTCTGCCGGAGCTTTACTTTTCACTTTTCCGCCGGCGCACACAGGCGAATTTGATCACAATTTGAAATTAAAATATGGAAATATGGAAATATTTAACAAAAATTAAGTTTTTAAACATTTTCTACTCCCTCCCCCCCCCCCCTCTATTGCCTATTGTCAAAAATTTATTCGTAGTAAACAGACAACAAAAAGAATAATAAACAAATCATGAAATTTTAAATTTAGAGCATAACTCTTAATATAATACAAAACTATTTAAATATTTATACATTATTTATATACAGGGTGATTCACGGTAGATGGAATCCTAGAAGTATCTGCAGAACCACGTATTTAAGCTATTTGAAATTTGTTATGTGGCTATTGGACCTCTCCAATGCATCTTTTAAAAATATTTTCAAAATCGCAGTGTTGCCAGATCTATCCGAAACCTATTGTAAATTTGTTATTTTAGATAGAATACCCTTTATATTATTTTGTTTTTAAATTCTCCGCAAAATTCTTAATAATTTCAATTATCAGAAGATACACTTATCTTCAATGGTTTTTGAGATATAAACAATTGAAAATCGATATTTTCCGACGTTGAAGTGATGTAAAATCTAAACGGTTTTGATTTGTAATTGACAGTAAACCATAAAAAAGGCAGATAAAAAAGTGTAAACCGTTTCGCCCAAATCAAAACCCCTTAGATTTTACAGCTCTTCAAAGTTGGAAAATGCCGATTTTCAATTGTTTATATCTCCAAAACAATTGAAGAGATGTGTAAACTGGCGCCGTCGTTTTAAACTATTTTTACCAAAATCTTCTCATAAGCTCTAATGTGTCTGCCAAATTTATGGTAAATCCTAATAATACTTCTTAAATTATGATGGACAAAATAAACGTCATCCGGCCATTTTAATAAAGCCCTACATTTTGAAATTGTTTTCTTTAAATTTGGGGAATGATTGTAGGCATTAAGATATCTTATAAAATGAGGTATTACTCGACCTCCCTTTCAACTAGAAGAAATAATTCAAAATGACAACAATCCGCCATTTTGAATCATTTATGTGCGCAATCTTTGATTTTAAAATGATGGATAAACTTTTTTAAAGCTTAATTTGTCGCCTATAAAACGACTTTTTATTTATAAAAATCGGTTTAATATCGTCAAGGATATTAAAACATTTATTTTGTGGTTTTACCCGATACGATTATTTTACGAGAAAATAAATGTAAACCATTTTTAAAATTATTTATCGACAAGATCGCAAACTATCGCAGGAAGTAAAGGTTAGATCTATCAATGGACATTTCAAATAAAGATTCTAAGCTAATTTAAAAGTGGGGTAACGCGGGGAAATATACTTTTTCTCCAAGGAAAATAAAAGCAGATATTTTTATCAATTATGCGAACATCAAATTTTAGGAAAATCAGCATTAAAAAAGTTCCGAAGATATTTAATTCAATGAACCTTTTTAGATTCTATTTACCACCGACAATAGGCTCCATGACGGTTGTTCAAAATTTTCACAATAACTTAGTGGAAAATGCAATACAAAATCACTAATCTTTTAATACGCTTTATTAGAATTGACATAATTCTCACGGAACGTTAATTTTGAACTCAAATATTTGACAGAGAGTCAATAATATAAATACATGGGTGATGGATTATAATACCCAGGTAACAAGTTAATAAAATTATATATGGGTAAGCCCATAATTTTGAAGTTGAGATTTTCAATTATTGACCACCTTTTCCCCAAAAGTCGCTTGTGTGCGGCGGAGGTAAAAGTGTTGTCATAGCAACATTGATACAATACAGACAACAAAATAAGCGTCAACAACTCAAGATTTATTAAACTACAATTTGTATTTATCACTCATTTTGTGACTGCATTTCTAAAAATCAATAATTTATGAACAAATTGGTTATTATTTAATCGAACTTACTCAATAACTGCTTATCAATACGGAATTA
>MU190177.1:45372-66340 GCA_016904865.1 Pissodes strobi | reverse complement strand
CTCCGAGTTAAAGAGACGAGGTCATTGAAACGGCTGACGAAAGATCATAGGAAATTCGCCGGCTGTCTTCTCTTTACATTATATACTCTTTGTTGATAGTAAGGTCCGGATATATAAGTCCTGCGTTAGACCGGTGCTAACCTAGAGACTAGAGCTGACACGAATAAGACAAAGAGCATCCTCAGAACAGCGGAGATGAAAACCTTAAGAACCATCGCAGGGAAGATACTTAGAGACAGGGTGAGAGAGAGTGACATAAGAGGGGCAAGGAAGGTGGAGGACATAGTGAGATGGGGGAGGAAAAGAAGAAGATACTGGCATGACCACATAGACAGAATGGACCAAGAGAGACTAGCATACATCGCTAAAGACGGAAAACCAGCAGGCCGACGACCTCTAAGAAGGCCAACTAAGAGATGGAAAGATAGCTGGGACTCTATCTCACAGGATAACAAACCGAATTGGGCTTTTGCAATTAACAGACCTTAAGGTCTTCTTGAAGTAGCAGAAGAAGAAAATTTTCCTAAAAGAAAATTTTAAGTCATATTGTAAGTTATAATAACTCTTATATCGATTATATCACAAATTTTGAGTTTACGAATCTTAGCATATTAACTGAGACCATTGGTTGACATTTTGCACATGCAAAAATTGAAGAGATACTAGAACTATTATTTACGCACTGACAATATCACTATATAATTATTGTAAATGGTATGTAATATTAATTATTTTAGGTAAAAGCTGTTTACTGAAATCAGAGGCGCGATTCTTACCGATAGTACTGCTGCGAGTCAATTGCCAGCACGACCATCCTCCGGACTTAGCCAGAGCTAGAGCGAACCTCCCAGATGGGTTACACACTTGTTGGATCGGTGGTATCTGTGACCTTGTTTCTAAGCCATGTTGCGACCGCCGACTTGCACAAAAAACTGAGGCTTTTTCTAACGCAGAACTAGTGTACTCTACGTGGAGGTTCTTTCGGCAAAAGCGTGACCATTTTCTATCAGATAAAGGGTACCTACCGCGCGCAAAGAAAGATTTTTTTTCCTAATTAGTAATCACTTTTCCCAGAGTGACTTGCCCCTTAAAATCACTAGCACGCTACCGATCCCTAGAATCCCCCCGGAGGGCTAGAACACGTTTTCTGAACTCAGTTCTTCAGCATTAATTCTCTTTGCAATTTTGTGCCCATCGCAATAGAAGAAATGTCACGTTTTCAAAAAATTACGAAGCTTCATTTGTTATATTTTAATATATAATTTAATTTTTATAATTAAATCATGCTCACATAGTACAAACTGTTGAGACACATTAAATACCTAGTATTTCATTGAATTATAAATGGATATACTAGCACAGTTAGAAATCTCATTTTTTTAATTAATAATATAATTTTATTACATTTGAAAAATCAAATGCATTTGAGAAATAGACTTGAAAAACGCGGTTTGTTCAAAATTGTATATTTTCAAAAATCTTTAAAACTGGAGCTTGGAGCTTGGAGCTTGTCATTAGTTACGGAGTTGCGATTTCTAGTGAAAAATCAAAAAAATGGCATGAGTAATTACGAGATATGCAGACTGAGAAAAATGGAAATAGTATATTATTTTATATGGAGGAAAAGTGATACTTTTCATGGCGCGCTCGTGTTTAACAGCCGAACGAAGTGAGGCTGGTAATAGAGAGCAAGCCATGAAAAGTAACTTTTCCTCCAAATAAAATATGCTGTTTTTTCTTCAAATGTCGACAAATTAATGCAAAAACATCTCTTTTTAATAGTAATAATATCTAATTATTATTAAAGATAAATGGGTTCGCAAGGCGGCTTAGACCACGGTCGTAGGTGGCCTTGCTTAGACCGGTGTCGGTGAATGTAACATAAAGCTGTCAGTGGACACTGTCAACAATAATTATTTTTTTAAGATGCGCCTCCGATTGCGTTTTAATTCCGTATTGATAAGCAGTTATTGAGTAAGTTCGATTAAATAATAACCAATTTGTTCCTAAATTAGTGATTTTTAGAAATGCAGTCACAAATTGAGTGATAAATACAAATTGTAGTTTAATAAATCTTGAGTTGTTGACGCTTATTTTGTTGTCTGTTTGTATCGTATCTATGTTGCTATGACAACACTTTTACCTCCGCCGGCGGAAAAGTGAAAAGTAAAGCTCCGGCGGAGGAAAAAGGAAACTTCACGGCCCCCTACACAGTCGAGTAATGATGGATTTACTGACGTTTGAAGAAAATAACTTTTTATTTGAAAAGAAGAGCTGTACGAAATGCTATTTGCATGTCTCGAGTGGACATAAAGCTTTATGCCTGTCGCTTAAACAGATATTTGAATGTAACAATTAAAATAAATTTGGGCAAACTGCGTTTTGCAAGTCTGCTTCTCATTTATAATAGATTATTATACTAGTACATGTATTATAAAACTACTCCCCTTAATCAGCGTGATTATTTAAATAATTAAGACAATATCAGTTTCTAACTTTACTGTAACACACTGCTAATCATTTTAACAAATTCGTACCATGGTTTTGTTCCGAGCTTGCTTATGATAGCACTTTTATAACAGCTTGCAACACAATATTCTTATTAATTAAAGCGAAAAGGACTTTAACACTTGGACCGCCATGTGTATCTTTGAGGATGCACAGTAGCCTAGACCAGATCGCCACGTGTATATTCTGGTATACACATGCAATCATGAATATTGCGCCGCGTGTATCCTAGAGTAACATACTTTACGTGCATTTCTTATGGGATATAGTTTATCGTGGCGTGGGGCAATGACAAAATAATCTTAGCGCCGACTTTTGATAAAAGTTAAATACTTTTATATTAACTTTATTATTTAAGTAGTGTTTAGAGCTGTAAAATAAAATACATTTGGTAGTTTTGACATAGGGTTATATAAAGTAAATATATATAAGATAATACATTATTCGAAATACAATAATAATAAAAAAATACTAGTGCCTAATTATAGGCACGCACACGTGGCGCAAAATATATTTTTGTCACTTTTACGCCACGTGTATATTTTTTATACACTAGTCTTAAAGTCATAAAAACAACGAACCTAAAATAGATAACATATAAAAGAGTGTTTGAGAGGTATTTCAAATACTTTTCTATAAAAAAAACACGTGGCCTAGGCGACCCTTCTAATGAATTTGGCGTGGCAGTCAAAGTGTTAATTAAAACACACCTAACATCGGATAGTAATGTGTTCAATACCCGGCTTCGGTTTGGAGTTCGGGAGCGCCACCAGTTCTGCCAGCTAAACTGGAAAAGCTCCACTGATGTTATGCGGCGTTATTGGGCACGTTTTATTAAACAAGAAAATCCTGTTCCAAATTTAGCGCCCCACGTTGGGCGCTAAATTTGCAACACGGTTTTCTTATTTCTTAAAGCGAAAATGAATTTAATTAAAACGAACCGGAGCAATACACTGCTCCAGGTGTGGAGTTCGTGAGTGCCACTAGTTCTGCTAGCTTAACTGGAAAAGCTCCACTGGTGCTAAGC
The DNA here is from genome assembly GCA_016904865.1 of Pissodes strobi. Classification (NCBI taxonomy): domain Eukaryota; kingdom Metazoa; phylum Arthropoda; class Insecta; order Coleoptera; family Curculionidae; genus Pissodes; species Pissodes strobi. The sequence goes on along the minus strand of MU190177.1, from coordinate 62,805 downwards.
GTGGTTGTTAGACACGTTTAATTAAACAAGAAAACACAATCTTAATTTACGGTTCGATCTATTGGCTTCTAGGTTTTTTTTTAATAACAACGCCTACAATGAAACTTAAATGAATCTTTCAAAAAAAGAAGAACTACAAAAAACCGTTAAGTATTAAAAGTACGATATGAGGATTGTACAGAGACCAATTTTGTTGGTAAACTCGATACTATATGCCTTACACTTAAAAACTCTAAGCTCTACTATCAGAAGTGATCACTCTGGCTTACTTAAGACTAATACAGATATGTGAATCCAAATGCATCAATTAGTAGCCGCACCAATAATGAATGCAGTAATAATGATATTATCAATTAACAACTGAAAACCACAGTAACTAAATCAGTCGGCCGGAAAATAAATGAATTAATAAAATTAATGAATGCTACCTTAAAGCTCGATCAACAATGCTAAATTCATAATAAAAAAAATAATAATAATCGGAGCTATACCACGTTAGATCCGAAGTTCTGTTGCTGAAAAGGCTGCAAGCTCAGCAAGTCATCTGCTCGAGAATGAGAGTCCCCCGCCCAAAAAGGTGAAAGTGAGCCAAAGGTAAAACCCTGTAGTGAGACCCAGTAGTGGAACGCGGTCTTGAAAACCCGGTCGTGAAACCTTGTAATGGCTTCTGGCCCTTGCAGTGAAACCCTCTCTAAAGTTGGAGTTAAGCTCGGAAAGCCTCTCGGGCAGTATGAATATCCCGATAAATCGGTTGTGTCAAGCACTAATTAGGGACTCAATCCCAGATCCCTAGAAGGGTAGTATTAAACACAATACAAAATGGTTGAGTCACCTAGGACCACACTACGGCAAAACGCATTCTCTTTATCTAGTAGGTATTTCTAGAAGAACCATATCATTGGTTCCAATCAATTTGCCTTTGCCACTTCCACGGAATCAGAAAAAATGGTGGTGCCGAGAATACTTGTCGAAAAGAAGAAATAGTCGATACCAGGAATACTCCTAAGATAATAAACGAGAACGAAGGTTTGTAAAACAACTGCGGAATGGTATCTGGAAAATAACAGTTCATTTACATTTTATCAAACAGGGTTTAGGAAAGGCCAGGGTGTGCATGTGATAATGTAAACACCTCTATATTATACAATAAATTAATTGAGTTACAAATACCAATAGAATTGTGCAATCTTATTTTAAAAATTTTAAAAGACAGATTATTATACTCTAAAAATAATGAAGGTAATTTAATAGGCCCTATAACGGCAAATTTTGGACTTCCACAGGGCTCGCCGTTGAGCACCATATTGTTCAATATTTATGTGAAGGACATTTTTTCTCTGATATCTGAATATATGGATCTTATTGCTTATGCGGACGATTTAGTACTTTTTATTAAAGGAAAAAAAATTAAAGGAAAAAACATAGAAGATATGATATGATCTCAGCTACCCTTCGTTCGATTACAGATTGGTTGGAGGATAATAACCTTGAATTATCTATAGGGAAATGTGAGGGTATATGGTTTTCAAAAAATACTCGGCAAGTACAGATCCCTCAACTTAAAATAAAGAATACTCTTATCGCAGTGAGAAGGGAGATTAAATACTTGGGGTTGGTGTTACATAGAAATTTAAAATGGGATGGACATATCGAACATATATTAAGTAAAGCACGTAAAGGTATTAATATTATGAAAATATTTTGCAGAGTTTGGTGGGGAGCAGATCCGCGGACATAACTCACAGTTTTTAATGCATTAGTCAAATCCCATTTAGACTATGGTAGTATTTTTATAAAGCCTAATAATAAAAAATCATTGGCCAAATTAGACATTGTTCATAACCAAGGTTTAAGAATTGCACTTGGTTGCATGCGCTCTACCCCAACAAATGCTCTCTTATCGGAGGCCTCGAGCTTTGACCTAGAATATAGAAGAAAATGGTTAGCGGTGAAGTTTTTGGCAAAAGTAGTATGCATCTGTAACCATCCTTTGATTACAATGTAAATGCATTATAGGGAGTTTTGTAGAAGAAATGTGGAATTTTGGAAAAATAGGGACACACCATATTTAATTCAAGCACTTAATTATTGGTTACCATATCTCAATAAAATATATAAAAGCAATATCTATCCCACATTTGAAATTGAATTTGAAAACAAAGTTAGAAAAATAAGAATTTTAATTTTGCCTTTTAAAAAAAATTATATAGCAATAATTAAGGAGCAATTTTTGTGTAACACAGAAAAATATGAACTCTTATGGACCTTTGTTTACTCTGATGCATCAAAGAACTCCACAAGGGTGGGTTATGGAGTACACATTCCGGGAATAAAATATAATTATTCAGCTAAACTTCCGGGGGAACTCTGTATTTGTTCTGCCGAGATGGTGGCTATCTCTGAAGCAGCAAGAACAGTTTTACAAAAAATCATTACAAAAGCTATAATTTTCACAGATTCATTAAGCGCAATCAAAAAACTAAATAAGTGTAAAATTGAGACAAACACAGATTATATTACTTTACGTACAAAAACATTGCTTCTAGAAGCTAATGACAAAGGTACTGATATAATGATTGTGTGGATCCCAGGACATGTAAACATACCAGGTAATGAGACCGTAGATAAACTAGCAAATATAGGTAGGAATTTAAATGTCCCGCGAAAAATTGATCTGGATAAACAGGATAATAACTCCAATACTCAAAAAAATAATTATACAAGAATTTAATGTTGAATGGAAGAGTTCCCTAAGAAACAAAGGTAAGTGGTATGCAGAAATAGTAAAAGATTTCCCCAAATCTCCTTGGTTCAATAAGTTTGATTTTATAGACAGACCACACATATCTACAATAATTAGAATGAGAGTAGGTCATTGTTTGACGGGTAGCCATTTATACAGGATTGGCATAAGGGATAATCCCAATTGTGAATGTGGTCAATTGGAAGACTTAGAACATATTTTTCTGCAATGCCCTATAAACATGTTGCCAGGTCTTAACATGTATGAAGAATTTAGAAAGCTGTGATCGTCTGTTCCCCTAAATATTGGAACCATTTTATCCAATTTGAACTTGGGATTAATTAAATTAATTAATCATTTCCTGAATATTAATAAAATTAAATTGTAATTTTAGTTTCCAGACAACTCATCGAATTCGTATCCTATCCTAGAAGACGCAGCGCCAAATTTGAGCTTCTTTGCTGTGCAGGACCGCGTAGATTGTGACGTACCCTCCATTGTTGTGTTTGTTACATACTAACTGTTCTCCTATAAACATTCAGAATCTAACAATATAAATAGTACTATAATTATTAATAATAAAGTTTCCTCCACAGCACTTAGTTTAAAAAGTCAGTGGTCGTGGCATGGTTTAGAGCCAGACAAAGTCACGGTCACCCCTAATGAGCTGGCGAATTGCCCGCAAGGAGCAGAGCCAAAAATCGATCAAACAATCAAACAAACTGCGGAAGCAACAACTAAAGAGCTAAAATTCAATTTTTCAATAAAAAATAGACAATATTCCTAAACAAAATAACAATTCTGTAAAAATTCCAATCGACAGCAACAATTAAGTGAAAAGAGCCCGTTACTAATATTCTTCAAGGCTACCAATCGAATATTACAAAAGTTATATCATGCCACGTGAAAAGGTAAATATAAAGTAGAAATCCCAAATATCAAAGTCTTCAACTGTCGGTAAGAAAATGGGACTACAGTATAACCTCTAAATCCACTAAAGTATAAGAAATGAAAACAAGCATTGGCGTCTGGGAGAAAATTAAAGAAAAATAAGGGAAAAAACCACAAGGAAAATATATGAAGGATACGCCCTAAATCCCTAAAGCACTATGAGAAGAAACAACAATGAGTAATCTGTACAGAGGTCAACAAGTCTTAGAAGAAAATAAGCAACTGGTACTAGTTTTTACTATTGAAGAGAAGGAAAATTGTAGTAACTAACAATTATGCTCGAATTAACAGGTAAATAATAGAGCAGCAGCAGTATATTAAAGTAAATCAGTGACCCCAACAAGTTAAAGCCATATCAGCCTGAGATTAGAAGTGAAATATTCAAACCGAGAGTAGTATACGAATTTGACCGATCTAACGAGGATCAAAGGTAGGTTATTAACTCAGTTCTTACGTACAGGACTGCAAGTAAACATAATTATTGTAATATAACTAAGCAAAGTTAAACTAATAACCCAATATCTTATTTAAATTGTTTGATAAATCTAAGCGAACCAACAGGCCATTCACCAAAATAAGCACTGCCACAAACTGCTGGAGGACATCATAAGAAAAGAGATGATCAGAAAAGCCACTTACAGAAACAACGGTGTTATAAAAGCTAATACATATTATGCATTAATCGTACATATAATTAATTAATATTAATAAATGCTGCAACGGGAAGTTCATTAAACTTATTGACAACAAATCAAATATAAGAATTTTTAATTAATTAACCGAAGGGGTTAATACTCAATAATTCTTACCACCAAATATAGAATCTTTTGTTGCAAAATGCAGCATACAAAATAAAATTTATAATATTTTATAGTGGCAAAATCAGACTGTTCCAAGCTATATAACAAATGGGCTTGACGAATAATTGAGTTGATCTAAAATAGTTTAGAGACATTTTTCATATGTGAAAATCACAGAGAAACTATCAAGTTTACTTGCACGTTGCCACAATCACTTTATAGAAATTGTAGATTGTATTCAGATATATTATGCCCTACGAATATTTAAACAAAAAATAGTTTTCGATCACCCCTTACGCAAGTGATTGAAAATCTAAAAGAGATTTAGAAATGAACCTCAATCGACTGCTATGGATACCTATTATAGGTAATATTTGCTGCAATTATTATGCAGCTACATCACAAATTTCGCTCTTTGGAAATCGTAGAACATATTAAGAACTCTTGGTAAAGGTTAAATTTATGTGAAAATACAATTCCTATGCATGAGTTACATTATATAACTAAACCACGACCTCACTTCCACCTAAATGTGGATTTGCCTAAAAGCCTGTACTTTTGGTTCATACGAAATTTAAAATTTGTTCATACATTTTATGTCAACTAAAGAGGGTATCAGCAGCAGATTGTCATGTAGAGCCGCAAATCACATATGATTGAGTTGCGGTCCGATTCATAATCATAATCATAATTCCTTATGACTCGAACGACAACGTAGAAGCGTTTTGTTATCCGTTAATATAAATTTTATTTAATTGTAATGTTTCGAGACAGAAATTTAATAGAACGACGGTCACTGCTAGCGTTGCAATTGCTCGTTCGAGTTAATGTTATTTCCAATTTTATATCCAGACTGAATATATAAAATGCCTCGATTTGAAAATGGCCAAACTTCATCCGTGTTATCATAGTTTACTACTATGTCAGCAAAATTTAATTAGAAATAAAATTAGAAGCTGAATTTAGTTTCAGCTTTAACTGGATATACTTTATCTGCATGATGACAATCGGTTTGCGTAAATTTTCAATACTTTCGTTTCAAGCGGTTTATTAAAAACTTTATATGCCACTAGAATAGATATTTTTATCAGCTTTCGTCATTCGCGAGCTGATTGCCATCGACTAGATTTGTGCTTGTAATATTGCTATATTAACTTGCTTATAGGATCTCGACATTTTAGTCACTATAGCTGCATAGGGAAATAGTTTTCACACATATTATTTTGCCTGCCCTAGTAATCCACCTTATCTCCTAATATGATAATTCTTATATACTGGCAGCTAGGCTTTGGACTAGGGCTCAATAAACAGTATATCCCGAAGATGGTCGATAAGCTTGAGCTTGAGTCAACACTGGTTTGTTTAAGCTTTAAAACAACTATTTTTCAAAAAATATTTTCGTTTGAGACAAAGAATAACCAATCCATTGAACTTTCAAGCAAAGCACCTCAAACCAGACCAAAGTACTAATAAAGGTAGATGACGATCCATTTGAATTAATCCCTTATTTAAAATTTTCATTCTCGGCAGCTAAAAAGTTTTTAAAACGTGCTTTTTAAGGATTTAAACTCCGACGTTAAGTTGGTTTTGTTAGCGAGAAGAACAGCGGGACGAGTAATGGTTAATAATTAGGTGTAGGGAAACGAACTGCGTGAAATTTACTCGGCTAAATCTAACTTAGCTAATTGAAAACTTTACCTAGTATCGACACAGGACGACGGTGAATTAGTGAAATCGGAAATTGGAGTTGCCGATATCAATTCGTTAATTAAATGCTAGTGGTAAGTTCACCCTGGGGTTACCACCTGCAAAGGATTTATTATTTCCATCTAAATGGCAATTCCTATCTTTAAGTAGTGAACGTAATTTAAACGTTGAAATATAATTTGAAGGTAATTTTTGGCTTAAAACCCAATATTTCCACTTATTCTTCTACATCATCCTAGTGCCATTGTCGCTTTCTATGTAACGCTCTAAATATATAATTTCGATGTCATCCTTAGGCCAAGGTATGGTACTTCTATTGAGAACAGATTTCTTCTCATTAAGTACCAATAGTGTGAATAGTTTTAGCACTCACCTCTGAGAGAGTGCTGGTAAATTTTTCTCATGCCCAAATATCTAGATCGTCTGCACAGTCTAAGAAATGTGGCCTTGATGCAAATAGTCTCTGGGTGAGCTCATCCACTAGGCTTGTCCACAGAAATACAAATAAAACTCTTCTGTCTTAATGGTATTATGCTGCTGTTAGAGAACAGCAGCATAATACCATTAAGACAGAAGAGTTCTATTTGTATTTCCAGTGGATATAGATAAGCCTAGAGAGGCTTATCTATATCCACTGGCTTATGACAGTGGGTACCAGTCTTCTCTCCAGCGTATGTTTTACGGACACAGGCACAATTTTTGAAAGTGTAGCTTTCTGCAATGTAGCAATGGGCACTGCACCATTGCCCCACAATGACAATTGACCTCTGACCTCTGACAGTGTCGACTACTAACAGTGAAAAATCCAAGATGCATAAGTGTATTCTGTAGTGCATATTATTAGTAGTGTATCTATGAGAGCGGGTCTTTTCGGAGTACTCACTCTCTTATGAATACACTACTCAAATTATTTTGGCAGTGGCTAAATTCACATAATTCACGATCGTTTTGAGAGTTTTGAAATATGGGATAGGGAATAGGATAGATCACACATCACAACCACGGTCAGGGTAACCCAAAATTAAAAATTTATATTTCAAAGAGAGGACATTTTGATTGTGTAGCTGTTTTGTGCGGCTTATTAATAAGTGTAGCAATAAAATGAAATTGGTAATTGGGGTGCACCTGTGCAATCGATATTTCGATTGTGTAGCAAATAACACAATTGTTAAGCCTGTAACAACATTGTATGGACAGGATTGAATCATTATCAAAGGCCCCTTCTATTTCTGAAAATGTATCCTGCAATGACTTTGGGAGTAGCCTGTTGACGTTCACAGGGGGATGCTGATTGCCTATACACTGTCACGGGCCGATTTAGCTATCGTATATCGAAGCGTAAATAACATTAGAACTGGTCGCCGTTTCCATAGTTTCAAGCGCAATTATATTTATTAGCGAAAACCCCTCGTAGGTCCGGTCCGGCTCATATCGTTCCGACGAGAACTCTGGGCGAAGCAGTTAAATATAAAATTTGCGTCACTAGACAAATTTAAATTTAAGACTCCAAGAGTAGAGTCAGGTGGTTTCTAGTGTTCCCGATTCCAAAAAGCTATGAAACCGTGAATCTAGCTACGTCGCCGAGAACCTTTCATGTCGCGGGCAACTGATGGGCGGTAACTTTAGCGCACACTGTTTTTGGATTGGGCGTCGAGTTTAGCATCGCGCTCAGTTACCTAATTGCCTTCGGAATAATTAGGAAATTTTATTAGATGGAGTGGTTTAATGACAATGCCCTTTTGGCTACCCTGAGTAGATTTTTTTTGTAGATGCCTATGTCTTATGTTCTTGTTGCCTAAATCTCTCGGATAAACTATTGAGAGGAACATGTGGCTTGTCAAACCATGCATTCATTGGTGGAGCGAGATTTCCGAAGTGGCGATTCTGGTGGGCCTGCTCCTTAAGTTTTCAATTTACGTCACTCTACGTTGACATTCCTTTAAGTCAGCAGTTTTTGGTAACGGTTGGAACTAATTTTGATTTTTACCTTTTGTGAGATTCTCCAACCGATTATAGTTTCAGTCCATATCTGTGCCTTATCTTTTATTAAGTGTTGGTGTCTGAAACTGCGCTTTGTGGGCTTTGAATGCTGCTTTAGCGAGATGAGTTGGTGTTTTGCATTTTTTTTTCTTTCTGTGGGCGGACTTTTAATTCCCTTTTTATCTCTTACAGATGCCTTCTCTTCCAACTGTAAGGCTATTTAGCGATAAGCAACTGGCTACCCCCTACACAGGTAAACTATTGTTTTTTTTAATTCTGATTTCTCTTTTCCTTGATGGTTGATTTTGATTACCAAGTTATGAGTCTCTTCAATTAAGTGCTACATGTGGAACCTTGAATATGTTGTTGTTTCACAGGGTCCTACCGTCGTCGGGTCTATTCCTACCGTCGGGTCTACTTCTACCGTCGGGTTCATTGCTATCGTCGAGTATCGCTAACAAAAGGGTTTTCCTTGGCTACGCCTGTCTAGCTGTACTACCTATAGCGTCTTGCTGTCCTTCACCTGTCAAGGAAGTCGCTTCCTCCCGTGTGCAGTTCTTTTCTGGAAGCTGCCTGAGGAGCTACACGTCAACCAAGTGAGATATTTCTATTTTCTTTATATATATTTTGTGACGTTGTAATTGTGCGTGTAATTAACCTACCAACTCTAACTGTTATTATTTGCTTTGTTTTCGAACAAAAATTAAGTTTTTCTCCTTAACTTTGCGTTATTCTTAATTTTTATTCTGACTTTTGATATTTTTTTATCCTACCGGTAACATGACTGGCGAGTACTTATGCTTGAGTTTAACACTCCTTAAATTCTACAATTGATTGATTGTTGCAATAACGCCAGGTCGGACTAGTTATTTTATTTTTTTTGCGGCTGTTACCAACGTATCATAATTGATACCCAGATAAACATAGTTAGTTAGTAATACGGCTCTGTAACAAATCATGATTTCACGTCCATTAATTAGCTATTGATTAAGTGATTATTCGAATTACTTGAATTTTCCCATAACGAGTAGATATTTGCAGTATCGCCGGCCATCGTTCATATTTATTGACTTTTTTTATTGTTAAAGTTTAACGCGTTAATCATAGATTACGATTAAATATGTCGGTGTTTGTTTAGAGAAAGCGAGCGATTTACTTCATTAAATAACCGAGAAAAACCTACTATTTCTCGATGAAATACAGTTGTTACCATAAATTAATCTGCCAGAATTACTGGTCCCTTTCTCATATCTTTCTCTTGATCAGCCATGATATGTGTCGTTTAATAGTAATAAACCGATTCTTTGTTTGTCTACCTACCTGTTTTATTCGATTAGCTTCTGATTACAATGTTCCAGAGGAGAGGGCCGCTAAAGTAATTATCTGATTTTTTATTACTTGCGCTCAATAATTGAAACGTTCTCGATTTACTTTTGTTTAATATTTGAGTATTTGCTTATTACTGACTTTGATATATTGATTAATATTTGAGTATTTGCTTATTACTGACTTTAATTTTTGATTAATTTTTGGCTATTTATTATTTCAATATTAATCTTGATAAATTTCCGGCATTTAAATCTGACCTAATTTTCTAACCTATTTTTGTTGTTTTATTGATCGGTTTTCTTGATAGAAAAAAAATAACAAATTTGTGGTTTTCTTTTTATTTTTTCGCGAAGGTTAAGCTAAAACGAGTTTCATATTTCAACTTTGTGATATTTCTCGCTTGTGCTGTCTACAGGCCCGTGGCGCCTTAAATAAATAAAACCCACCCCTACTCTCTGATATCTGAGCTAGGGCTGAATTTGTACCCTGGGCAACAACTCATTCTAGCCTACGTATCGACACTCGTAAATTCATAGAGTTTTAATTTTTAAATCTCCAACTTTCAATTTTTCTTTTAATTTGAAATTATTCACTCTCGGTTCCTTCTAAGCTGGAGTGAAGGTTTTGCGCCTATTAGAAGGACAGAATAAGTGTAACAACACTAACCTTTCTAAGCCTTTAAGCATGAACGCTGATAATCTTATTGACCTCTTTGGTGTGCGGTCTGATATTGTGCCGATTTTTGGCAAATATAATAGTGTCACGGCTTTCCTCTCATCGACGTTGTATCGGTCTCTGGCCCAAAAACTGTCGATATAAGTTCTTCCCTTTTACTGGATACCGAGAGCCTAGATTAAAAATTGCTTGGTACGTGGCGGAATTTTGCTCGCTTCGCACGCTTTGGGGGCGCAGCCAAACACAATTAAGACATGCCCAAAATCAAGAAGAAAAAAACAAAAATGCAATACGACAATCGAATCGTACATCTTCTCTAACACCGATTGAATCTTGTCAAAAAAGATGTATGATTCGCTTGTGTATTTGCATTTTTTTATTTTTTTTCTTGATTTTGGGCATGCCTTGGCTTAGTTTGGGCTAGTCTTGTTTAGTTGCGCTCCCGAAGCGAAAGGTTATTTGGCTCGAGAAGGATCGAACTATACCGACGAGAAGAGATGATAAATCAAACAAATAACATAACAATGTGTCAAAAAACTTAATGAATTTACACTTTATCCAATAACTATAATGCGCATGTTCTTTCAGTTGAGGTATACGTTGAATTGTTCACTGTTTATATTAATATTTTTAAGAGTTGTGTTAGGCGTCGTTTATGGTTAGGTTTTGCTATTTATTTTAGGCAATTGTACTAGCGCCTCAATGGCAAATCAGTTTAACTTATTTTTACTCAGGGATCTAGATTCAGTTTAACTACTGAACAAATTTAACTTTGAGATCACTTTATATACAACATTGACTTCGTTACTTTGGTAAGAGCATCCAGGGAGAATCGCACCCATTTGTGCACACAGTCACTAAGGCAGGAGTTTTGGTTTGGGGACTTAATCCAGAGATGGCCTTTCCAAAGTTGGATTGGCTGTTAGATTGGCGTTTGGATTACAGGTTTTGATCATCTAGAGGAGATGGTATTCATTTGGGCATATGGTCATTGGATGTACAGTGGAAGAGAAAGTTTGCCGGACTGATGGCCCGCTCGACAATTCATATTCTAAAATTTGCTGACCGTTGCAAGTTAAAGCTCATTATCACTCGCGCTATTTATAGTTTGTCTTATATGTTTACATAACATTTTCAAGTCCAAGCTCAAACTTGGGACAGTGTGATTGATATTTATTTAGTAGTTTATATATTTTAGTAGTTTATAATATAAATACCATTTGCTTCGGTTCAAATCTCCAGGCTTTAAATTCGTGCCATCCATCATGTCGATTTGAAATATTTAAATTGGCTCACAACTCGTTTGAACTTGACGGGTATTGCTAAGTCTCTTATTAGCCTTAAACCTAGCCTTGTGGGCATCCGTTTCTTATTGTGATGATGACGCTGCTCTTGCTATAATATATGCTATTGAAAAGTGTGGCTCTATGAGAAGTTTTAGGCCTTCATCTCCTGAACATGCCGGTGCTCCATTTACTTTTTTGCAAAATCTTCTTTACGGGTTTAAGTTGGCTTGCTACGTTTCATTGATCTACTCTATTAGTACGAACTCGGGACTATAACCATATCTTGCGGATTATTAATCTTTATATCAGTTTCTAGAGAATTGATTGCAATTAGAACTAATTTTCGTTTCTTTATTTGTCCTTAAGTATTTTCATTGCTTTAGTACAAGTAAATGTGTATTTAAATTCATTAAGTGCACTTAGTATGTAAGTGTATCTGTATTGCATATAATTAGTAGTGTATCTATGAGAGCCCTCGCGGATGATTCACTCCCATTGATACACTACTCATATTATTTTGGCAGTGGCTAAATTTACGTGGTTCACTACCGTTTTGAGAGTTTTGAATAATGGTATAGGTGATAGGATAGGTCACAGTCTTACAACCACGGTCCACGGTAACCCAAAATTAAAATCTTTTATTTCGAAGAGTGCAAGTTAAGGCTCATTATCGCTCGCGTTATTTATATGTTTGCCTTTTATGTTTACATAACAATTTCAAGTTCAAAATTGGGTTGATATTTATTGAATAGTTTACATATTTTAGTAGTTCACAATACAAATATCATCTGCTGCCACATGGTCGGTTTAAATCTCCAGGCTTTAAGAACGTGCCATCCATCCTCGCGATTTGAAAAGTTTAAATTAGCTCACAGCCCATTTGAACTTAACCAGCCTAGCCTAGCCTTGTTGGCTTCCATTGCTTATTGGGCTTCTGTGGTGATGATGATGCTCTGGCTATAAATGCTATCGGAGAAGATGCGCCTCTATAAGCAGCTTTAGGCTTTCGTTTCTCTGCATCTGTTAAAGAATTCTGGTTTATGGTTACTGATAGGTTTCTTCGTCAGTACTTTATGGATTTTTGAACATGCCGGGGCTTCTTGCAAAATCTCCTTTACGAGTCAAAGTTGAATTTTTACATTTCATTATTCGACTCGCTGAGTATAAACTAGGTACTATCAATTCTGCTATAATCTTACGGATTATTAATCTTTATATCAATTTCTACAGAATTGCATGCAATCAGAACTAATTGATTTTTTTTCTGAGTTGTCGTTTCTTTATTTGTGCTTAAGTATTTTTTACTGCTTTAGTACAAGTAAATATCTATTAAAATTTATTAAGTGTGCCTAGTATGAGGATATAATCAATGTTAATGTATACTAGTTAATGCTCTTATTTCATGCTTTCAACCGGGGCTAAATAAATGTCTTGTACATAAAACTTTAATTGATGTTTACAGATGTTACAGATCGTATAGTTGTCTGGAATTAAATTATTTATTAGTGTATGCTGCCGCTCTAGGTTATATTTCATTCATTATTTGCGGTAGAGGACGTTGCAATTTTAGAGCAAAGACAGGGAATTTAATTTCTGTTTACAACAGTAAAACCTTGTCGCTCATGAGAAGCGAATTCAAAATTTAATATGACAATATGATTCTTATTCTGTGCTTGGCAACCGAATCACTTCGCAATTTGAGTAGAATGGGTCAAAATCCTATAATGTCAACCACAGCTAAAGTTCATTAAAAAAGACAAAAAATTTAAAAGTTTCTCAAAGTTAGCATTTTATTTACCAAGAGCTTATGTTCAAACCAGCTACATAAACTTTTTCAATAATAATATTTTTCTTTCAGGCACCCCTATGATGCATCTCAGACTACTGCTAAGCTTGACCCTCCTACTGTTCCACTTAAAAGCCAGCTGCCTAGTATCGCTAACTAAATCCGGAAGGATGCCGCAAAAGAACAACCACCAAAATATATCAATTCTTCTGGATAGTTTGTTGAGAGGCTACGATAATAGCATTAGGCCAGATTTTGGAGGTAAGATTAAGAGCTTCTATATATGAGGATATGCTATTTGTTCTGTCTGGGTTAAATAATCCATATTAAAATTTGAAAATAGTGTGCAAGAAAGTACGTTCAGCAATGTACTCCAGTTTTTCTTTCGCTTCAAATTCATATGTAAATCGCAGTAATTTATCTAGAAATAATATACATCCAAAATATTGCGTCGAAATACTTTGTTATTTATATACAGGTTATTTCTCTGACATATTGCAAAATTTCAAGACAGTTAGTCAATTCAAATTCAGAAATCTAAGACATTTTTTAGTAAAAAATTGTATCAGAATTTCTTTTTTTACCTTTCATTCGTTTTCATCCAACTCATTAGGAAAGCTTCCTAAAACTAAGTCACAAATCTTTCCGTCGTCAAATGATCCTCTATTCGAAAAGGAAAAATTTAATTTTTCCATGTTTAATCCAATTAAATTTTTTTAGTTCAAATGAAATTCACCGTCAACATTTGAATTAATTGATTAACTGCTTAAAAACAACGTAAAATTTTAAACCTTTGTTTCAATATGCTTCTAGCATAATTTTTGAAATAAATTATAATATCATATAAACCTTCAAGTTACTGAGCCAAATAAAGCAGTTCCTTTTAAATCGAGATCTTTGATACATTATTTGTAAGTCTGTTTTCGGTAATTAAAATACGTAAATAGGGTTTAACCCTTTTTAGGCAAGAAAAACTTCATTCCAGCGAGACACTAGTAGATGAAATTATCATTATTAAGGAAAACAGTTTATATACTTCTCTGAAAATATTTTTATTTTCAAGAATATATTTCATTAAAGTTTGTGGTTCAAGGTCTTTAAATTCTTCATTAGCCCAAATAAATTGCAGCTCAGAATACTGTTTTTAAACCTGTGCATCAGTAGGAAAGTTTTTGGAGTAAGATTTAAATTTTGAAGTGTCCATTAAAGTGATAAACCGATATTTTTCTAAATCTCGAAAACGAGTGGTAATTTGTAATGAGATAGTGCCTTAAACTTCGCAATAAAAAACTTCTTATTTTCCAAAAACTTCATCCTGAGTTAATGTGGATCTTGCCCTTCCGTCTCGTTGGTCAGTTGGAATTGGTGTCTTTAAGGCAGCTTCTGTAGCGGCCTGCTTTTGTTTGTTCAGATTGTTATATGCCTTCCATGGCGAGCGGAAGCAAGGAAGGATATATGTTTAAATATTTAAGACCCTGCGAGCGGTCTAAAGGCGTAAATAGGACTTAGTAATGATAATATTATTCATTAAAAGAAAACGGGAGCTTTTTAAGCGGACGACAAGATTACTTATTATGCGTTTTTAAAGATAGCGTGATTCTGCGTTTTATGGTCGAATAGAAAGACGGTTATTAACAAATTACCCATATGGCTTTGGTAGCCGTATCGACTTCATATAACACGTACAACGGTACAGAAGCCCGGATTATAATCACATGTACAGAATTAGTGAGAATTGGAATAGCAGTACTAATATGAAACATGAAATCAATTACAAATTACATTACATATGTAATTCAATTCGATATTATATTATGAAATATGGTGCCGTCCATATAGTCAAAATATCTGTAGTTACAATGGGTCACATAGGAATACATATGAAAGTTCCGTGGTAGATTATAAAAAACTGCATAGGGCATAAAACAATATTTATTGATACACTTGCCGGCACAAAATTCCGCCACCCTGAAATTTTGGCCAAGTTTAATGTTTTATAACTTTTTTAATTTTTTATCCGATTTTCATGATTTTATTGTCACTTTTTAAATCCGTTTATTGTGCTTCCTTTAATTTCTTTGTAGAGTAAAATTTTCAATTATGCTATATTAAGCAGGGGTAATTCAAACTGTCGTTTTTTGTCGTACCTTCAAAACACACTGTGGGAAAATTGAGGTGGATAATTTTATTTACAAGCTGTTTCTTGTAATCTTTGATGTGTTCTAAACATTTCGTTTTTTGATTAATTCCATTATCTCATTTCTGCTGCGAGCTGCAACTTTTAGAAAAAATAATTAACAATTATTAGAAAAAATTATGTCAAGCTTTCGGTTAAAAATTACTGACACGACGTGACAGAATGTTTGACAATGACAATATTATAATTTTTTGTATGTCAATATGGTATTAACTCCAGCAGACGTGGGTAGAATTATTGCGTTAATAGTGGATGGCCATAGCAAAAGTTATGTCGCCTGGACTCTGAGAATTGCGCGGTCTACAATTCGAGATGCCTGGACTAGGTATCTCAACAAATGGGGACTTTAACCTAAACAAACGGGGACTTTTACTAGGCGGAGAGGCTCTGGCAGAAGAAGAATGACCACTGCAGCTGATGATCACTTTGTCATCGCTAGTTCTTTAAGAGCTCCAAAATCTACTGCTGTGTGTCTAAAAATGACTTGCAACTGCTTCGTCGAGTAAATCTAAGTGAAAGGACGATACGTAGAAGATTGGCAGAAGCTGGGCTTCATTCGCGAAGGCCAGCAATATGTCCACAACTCCTTCCTCGTCATCGACAACAGCGACTGAGGTTTGCAAGATTGTATTCTGACTGGACTCTAGAACAGTGGGGAAACATACTATTCACAGATGAATTCAATGTTTGTTTAAGGTCGCCGGATGGTCGTGAGCGGGTAAACAGATGTAGAAATGAAAGATATGCTGACTGCACCATATCAGAACGAATCTCATATCATGGCGGTTCAGTGATGATTTGGGTTGGTATTTCTACTGAAGCCCGCACCGATCTTGTATTTGTTGAAAATAGAGCTCTATCCGCCCACCGCTACCTACATTGAGGAAATCATCCAAGAAGATGTTCCATTTGCTCTTTTCATTGGGAACCAATTTACATTAATGCATGATGGTGCTCACGTGCCACATGTAGTGAGCGAATATCTCGATGAAGTTGGAATTCCAAGATTGGAATGGCCCGCATGTAGCCCGGATCTCAGCCCAATCGAACATCTGTTGGATCAACTTAAAAGGGCTGTTCGTCCTGTGCAACCACAAACCATTACGACTGGTGCTGACCGAAGAATATCAGGCTATTCCTCAAGAAAGAATAACTAACCTTATTCATTCGATGCCACGAAGACTGCAAGCTGTCAGTGCTGCGAGAGGAGGAAATACACGTTATTAAAATTGTTTTTGTTAATTAACTTTATGATATACCTAGTGTTTGTTTTTCTTAATAAAGCGTTTCATTTAAAATTTTGCAGCTCGCAGCAGAAATGAGATAATGGAATGAATCAAAAAACGAAATGTTTAGAATACATCAAAGATTATACGAAACAGTATGTAAATAAAATTATCCACCTCAATTTTCCTACAGGGTGTTTTGAAGTTACGACAAAAAAGAACAGTTTGATTTACTCCTGTATAATAGAATAGCCTAATCGAAAAATTTTACTTTATAGAGTGGTTAAAGAAAAACACAATAAACGGATCTACAAGCTGATAATAAAATCATGAAAATCAGATAAAAAAATAAAAAAGTTATAAAATATCAAACTTGGCCAAATTTCAGGGTGGCGTAATTTTGTGCCGGCGAGTGTATATATGCGACACTTCAATCATATCATAGATTACTTACTATACTGTGCACAATATCATTAGCCATTTATATCTGATCAATCAATAACGTTTTTATAAAGCAAGTTATAGTGAACAGCATCACTATGTATATATTTTGATAAATTACTCTGGAAAGTAATATAAGTTATGGCGTCCCTGTATATTTATCTATCTGTATTTATTTCTCTAGTCAATGAAATTGTATGAAATCTAATACAGGATACAGCATTCCTGTATATATTTATATTTATAAATCTAGCTTTATCGATTACAAGTCACTGACATAATATGATTGTATTACTTGGGAACTGCCACCTT
>MU190177.1:0-45362 GCA_016904865.1 Pissodes strobi | reverse complement strand
GAGCAATGTCAGGAATATCCCAATTCCTGGTTGGAGACATATCTTGAATCACATCAAGCTCAATGCTCCATGTCCACGATGACAACACCACGACAAGAGTGGTGAGACTTTTGAAAATCCTACCCCAGATAGTTTCGTCCTTTCGGGACTCATCAGAGGAACGTGTGTGGGCTTTTACCCACTAGAACCTGACTATCTATGATGTTATCGATACCCTGATGCACCTACCTGAGAGAAGACATTCACCAGCCGTCACTCGAACCGAGAATGCTCCATCGTCTGGACAAGCCCCGTGTTGGGCTATATGTGAGAAGATTGGATCAGCAGAAACAACTACTCCGAGAGCTAATACCCCTACCGGCATTGAGTTATACTGCTGATTCCGTTTTCTCTGGGGATAAACATGCAATGTAATGGTTTACACTACACGCAGAGCAATGTCAGGAATATCCCAATTCCTGGTTGGAGACATGTCTTGAATCACATCAAGCTCAATGCTTCATGTCCACGATGACAACACCACGACAAGAGTGAGACTTTTGAAAATCCTACCCCAGACAGTTTCGTCCTTTCGGGACTCATCAGAGGAACGTGTGTGGGCTAACTTGCCAAAAGCCGCCCATGTTAAACCTATCCTTCGTTGAATCTCGTGTGTTTGGTTGTCTCGTCCAATGCTGATTTCGTGGCCTAGGTATTTATATACGTATGTTTGTTCTATACTTTCGTTTTTAATTTTTAATGTGCCATTTAGTACCAGATTTGTCATGAACTGTGTTTTTGTTCGATTTATTTTCAGCCCTATCTTGCTTGCCTCGTTGTTTAGCATTTCTAGCATTTGTTGTGCTTCTTGAGTATTATCTGATATCAACCCTATGTCATCTTCGAAGTATAGGTGATTTAGTCTTTCTCCGTCTATGTTTATCCCTGAGTTTTCCCAATTTATTTTATTTGGCATACTCTGCAATAAAGCTACGAATAGTCTCCTTGTCTCAATATTCTTTCGATTTTAAATTTGTCTGTATATTGATTTTCTGTAATTTTGACCTTTGCTCTTGCTGTCTATATTTAATTGCTGCAGAGTAGCGATGGTCAATGCGGCACTCAGCTAGTGTTTCTAAGAGTTTCTGTTGATGTATGGAATCAAACGCCTTTTCGAAGTCAACGAATGTTAATATGAGTGGTGTGTTGTACTCGCCGCCTTTTTCGATAAGAACCTTAGCTGTTAACAAGTGGTCGTTTGTTCGAATCCCATACGAAAACCTGCCTGTTCTTTCGAAAGAAAGAACTCTAGTTTCCTAGTTGGCCCGTTAGTTATGATTTTTGTATACATTTTGTATATGTGACTAAGAAGACTTATCAATCTGTAATCCGCAAGGTCTGTGTTGTCACCTTTTTTATGTAAAATTATAATTATGGCGTTTTCCCATTTTGAGGGGGTCGTCCCTTCCAGGAGACACTTATAAAAAAGGATTTTTAAGGCTTTCATGAGGCCTTGACCACCCTTCTTAATAGTTTCTGTCACAATTCCGTCTTCGTCAGGGGCTTTGTTGTCTTTCATATATTTTAGTTCAGATGAGATTTCTTGTTCGGTTATCTATAATTCCTTATAAAAGGTTTCTGCTGTTTTTATAATGTCAATTTTGTTTGTTATTATTTTCCTTCCTTATTCTTGACCCTATGTATTGTTCTCTTTCCTATCGCGCTTCTCCTTCTCAACACTTTTAAACTTCTGTTTTCCTCTATAACATTTCTGATGCCTTCTGTGTTCCTTTCCCTTTTGTGTTTCCTTATTTCATTATTTATTTCCTTATTGGTGTTCCTATATTCCTATTTGGTCTTGCCTGTCATCTCTCTCCTCTGCTTCATTAGGAGCTTTGTTCTTTGATTTATTTTCTGATCTTTCTGGAAGCATTTTTCCATTGCCGTTTTCACACTTTTGATTATGTTTTCGTGGAGGATGTCTGCTGTCATATTGTCGTTGTATTCTAATAGGCTTGTTACCTCATCTTCATATTCCTGTGTTGTTTCTGGTGTATTACGTCTTATGTAGTTTTTCCTTATAACCATTTTGTTTCGTTCTTTTCTTTGATTTATTGCTATTTTTGCTGTTACTAGCCGATGCCGATATGTTTCTCCTCTCTCGTTTCTATCTCCTAGTCCGTGTTTGCCTACTGTTTTTTTCAGCTTCGTCGATTTTGCTGCCTATTTTGGCGTTGAAATCGCCAATTAGAAGAGTGTATTGTGCTTTTCCTGTTTTTAAAGCACTGGAGACGTCCTCATAGAATCTCTCGATCTCGTCTTCTGTATGGTCGCTAATTGGTGCGACAGAAAAACGGCATCAGTATGTATATATTTCGGTAAATTACTCTGGAAAGTAATATAAGTTGTGGCGTCCCTGTATATTTATATATCTGTATTTATTTCTCTAGTCAATGAAATTGTATGATATCTACTACAGGCTACAGCATTCCTGTATATATTTATATTTATATATCTAGCTTTATCGATTACAAATCACTGAAATAATACGATTCTCTTACTTGGTGAGGGTACAGCCACCTTAAATTTCTATATATTGATATTTTCATATATTTACTACAATTCTTGGAATACTAAAGAATATTTAATAAAATTATTCCCTGAATCAATATTAATACATTACAGTTCAATAAAATGTTCGAAAATACGCTAGTCTATAAAGTCACTGCATTATGTTTCTATCTATAAATTTATACACTGGTTAACTTACTCATATCTTCAGTTCGCACTGTTTATCTAACACTGTTGCTACCCCTGATTTAATGGATCGCGGTTTATTTTAGCCTTTTAATCGTATCACCCTGATTCGGTGGTGTTAGGAAGAAACGTTTACCCTTTTATGCTGTCGTTGTAAGCGTCGTTTCTTAGTCGACTGAATTAAGATATTTAAGTCGATTAATATCACTTTTCACTTCTATTACTTTAAAACTCGATATTTAGGTTACTTAATTGAGTTACTGTTCGCTTGAGAATGCAAAAGGAATAGATACTTATGCTTTTGTAAGTAGAAGTCCATTCTTGAAGTGTAGTTGCTATTATAGCGGGTTAGAAGAAGGGGGAAGACTTTTCTCCACAAATGAAAATGCCAATCTTTAGTTCAAGAGTTATGCATTTCGCTGAGTTCACTCATCATCATCAGACTCTAAAATATATTTTTGTATAAGATAAATATATTAAAATAACAAAAGTACGTCAAAATTACAATAAAAGTCAAAATTATACAGAAAATTTTAAAAAACTCACCACACACTACTTAGCTACAATGTTGTATGTTTACATAGCATACAATGACAAAGGAAATAAATAAATTAACAAATTGGTACACGTCGTGACATCTAGTAAACACAGTTAAAACTAAGGTTTTTAAACATTGAATTAAAAGAAGGAATATATAACGGTGAAGGCGGAACATGCTCGAATTATCAATGCCACTTATGCTTTTATCTTGATTTAGAATATTATTAACTTGGATTTTACTTTATTTTTTAAACCAGCAGAATTTAACTGCATTTTGGAATAAGAACTTGAACTTTTACCGGAGAGAGACCGGTGTAGAACTTCTTACTGGTGCACTGGTAGAGAGTGTGTATTTTGGGATGTGCAGACAAATTTAGACGCTCTGTCCCTCCACGCCTATGACATTGGCCCGACTCTGAATTTATCCGGAATCGTAGTTATAGCGCATGTCTAGATCGAGCTCCCGAGATGGAAGCATCTCCTCTTATAGTAATATCCGTTCTCTTTGGCTCGAGATTCTGTTGCTAAGCGGATGTTGTAGACCTGGGCTTTGGATGCGTGCCTTTGTAGAAAGTAGGGGAACGTCGTGCGAGAAGCTCGTCCGGTCGAAGAACTTCGATTTTTTTTTAAATAATTTCAATAAACAAAACTTTAGTAATAGATATGGCGTCGGATATGGCAATAATGATTTATTAAAATAAAACACAAATCAGCTTACTTGTTGTAAGAGCATTTGCCTTATTAACAACACAATCATATAAAACAACAGTATTAATTATTGGTTTTTAAGCCGGAAAATCCGCCTCGAAAATCCAAAATCACAAACCAACCACCCGCTGATAGGCACACGCCAATTCAATCGTAACGGTCGTGATCGACGTGATCTACTTTCAATTAGGAATAAGCGTCTGACGACCTGACACCTGACACGACACTTGACCCTTTCAGAAGAAAGGAGAAAAGAGATGACATGGAGAAGTTGACAATAAAACTTTGCCATGTTTCAAATAGGCACCTAACCCTAATAATATGAAACAAAGGATTGTAGTACCAACCTATTCTTTAATTTGATTGCTGGGTCTTAGATTTTATAATAAACCATAAAACAATGGAATCAATTATTCATCAGTTATTTCTGGCTTGTTTTTAAAAAATAATTGTTTAAATAAAAATTCCTTGTTCAAAAACAAAGACAACATGCAAGCAACTGCTAAAACATTACTTGAAAATTTCAGTCACAGCCTTAGTTGCTTTATGCGACAAGCCGCCACTGGCATATATAAAATTTTTTGTCGGTCACGAATCTATAATTTTTACACTTTGTATGATATTCCTTTGCAGGTCCACCAGCAATGGTTGAAGTTGACATAATGGTAAGAAGCATGGGACCAATATCAGAAATGGAAATGGTAAGTTTACTTCATTAGCATTGAAATTTCGGCGCATACTTCTGTTTAGCATTTTCTCTGACGGTTGCTGATGAAATAATAACATATTGCAGGCATTAATCAAGAATAGGACTGCTTAGGAATAAATCAGCTCTTTTAGGAATTAGATTACAGATCAAATAAGTTAGATTTTTCCACAGTTTTATTGTATTTATCTTATTGTCGCTTGAACCAGAGAATATATAGTATTAATCACTCATATATCCAGTCGTGCAAGTGGCGGCACTGGTATCTTGTGTATAGTTAAAATATGGAATTTTAGTTAAAAAAAAAACAATGTGAAAGCTTGTCTTCTATATTTTGAAATTAGTTTCCACAATTTCGATGTTTATAATAAAATTTATCTATATCTCCCATAAAATCAACCATAACCGCCGCTGCTTATAGCTTGAAAATGCCAAAATTCTCCGAACCTAGTCCACATAGTCAAACCGTTTTAAACGAGATTTCAGGCAATTAAATCTCCTCACTTACCAAAAAAACTATACGCATCGATATGCTGAAAGTAAAATTTTTCCTCAAATGTGCTATAAAATCCACCAGAAACTAAATGCCTGCCTGAATCCGAAAATATTCACATTTTGCATTCATGACCCATTTTTTTAGCTTCAAACCATTTTCTATGAGATATCAGAGGATTAGATATATAAATCTACATATTTCATTCAGGCTCGTGAAATTGTCGAAATATTTAGTCAAAAACTTGTCACCAAGAAAGCATTTGAAGTCTTGACAAAATATCTTAATAATAAACGTATTTATAGAACCCTAAGCAAATTGACAAATCAGAATAAGACAAATTTAATTTATTTTAAACATTCATTAGTTAAATAAAGCAAAGTGATAGATATTTGTTAAAATACACGGTTCATTCCTTATTGCTGCTCTTTAGCTTTATTTCATAAAGCATCCTATCTAGTCGTGCTTTTTTTAAAAGGCACAGATTTGTTACAAATACATGGTACACGTCTTATTGCCGGTCTAATTTTATTTCAAGCATGTTTCCTATCTAGTCGTGCTCTTTTTCTCCCCTGCGAAATGGGGTCATGACGATACCTTTTATTTAAATTGGCTACACTGAGCTCTCTAGAAATTGCCTATTCAACGCCAAGTGAAGTATACAATCGGTTTTCAATAGGAAAAGTAACAGGATATTGAAACCGAATGTAACTTTACGAAATCTGTTTAGGATGAAGTTTGGATAGATCATACATTTCACATGGGCGACATTAACAAAATGTGATATACAAAAACAGAGTGAGAATCGACAATACGGTCAATGTTAAATAAGTATATTTTCCAGTTTTATACAACTTATTTTTTAGAATTTATTATTTTCTACATCTGATTTTAGAGTCTGTTTACGTCAACATAAATGGTTAGTCTACAAGCACATATAAAGCTATAACCCAGAACTAGTACTGCTATTTTGAACAACGCACTGATTAATTTAGAAGGTCGGTGTTAGAACTAGTGACCATAAAGAAAATATAACGTATTTTCGATATCTGGTTTATTTAACCCAATTTAACGACCACGGTCCAAATTATCTAGATTTGCCACCTTCTATAGGCTCTAAAAGTCTAGTTTAAAATTGTAAACAAAAATCCAAATATAGTTTATCCTTGTATCTATCTGAACACAGTCAACCTCCGAGATTATCCGATTTGGTTCTTATCAACATCAGCAGCACTCACCTAAATATTATTATTATTATTATTAAATCCATAATTCTAAAATCATTTGATGATAATTTATAAAGCTATATATTTTCGATAGACATACCCCAAATCATGTTTCCTCATCAGACGTCAAATTATAATTAATATTTTTCGATAAAGCACCCTTATTCGGCTGAAATTATCTCTTATATTTCAGACCTACTCGATGGATTGCTACTTCCGACAGTCCTGGATCGACCGACGGCTGTCATTTTCCGGACACGATAACGATACCCTCGCCTTAAGCATTACTATGCTGGAACGCATCTGGAAACCAGATACTTATTTCTATAATGGCAAACAATCCTATCTTCATACAATTACGACGCCGAATCAATTTGTCAGACTGTATCATGACGGACGCGTCCTCTACTCATCCAGGTAAAGATCTCGTGGTTGTTCATAAAGGAGTATTTTTTAAGAATATATTAGGATCTCTAGACTGTCTCCAAAAGATGTTTTAAGTATGTTTATATGAAGACCAAAAATATAAGATCACGCTGGTTTGTGCCGAATGTATCGAAAAGTATTTCTATTTTCCTTACCGCAAATTTAATATACTGTTTCTCCGGCCCATTATGACAAATAATTGCCAAAAAGCCCGAATGTAATGGTAATGCTAGTAGCTTTATAGTTTATATATGTCGATATTTTCTATATAGATTAATAAAAATGCTAATTAAACAAGTACATATTATATCGCCAGTTTATTAAAAATTCCTTTTTAGGGATATTACACAAATGGCGTTGAACAAAATCACTAATATTAATGGTATATCGTGAGTTTTACTAGTCAGTTTATTCGTTTATATATTTGGTTTCGTGATTATTCACCGTGTTGCCAAATACTTTATTTTATTGTTCTAGATTTTATGCTAATCTTCAATTTTTAGCATTATGTACTTATCTTTATTTTACGTTATCTGTAAGAGCCCTTTCCAGGCATTAGTTGAACAAATCTACCTCTTTTCTTCTTTAAATGAATAACTGCAGCTTATATTACTTGTGCAAATTAACTCAAACTTTCTTCCAAATATAAGTTTTCTACTTCAATTTTTGTACGAAAAACTAATTCAGTGACTTTTACTTTCATTCCGACCGCTTTGTTTGTCATGAACCGAAATTAGTAGCTGATGTTGGTTAATTGGTTTGAACAAATTATTGCAAATTAATTCAAAAATAAATCAGGTATTTTACTATTTCGCCAAGAGAGAACATAAAATAATACTTTGCTTTAAAAATTAAATTGAAATTCATGTTTCAAGCAATATTGCCCGAACCGCGTCTAAAGTTAAACAATTTTTCAACTTTGCATAAGGAAAATTTAGGAAAATGTGCAACAGTAGCATCTATCATATGCCTTACCAAAATAATATAACTTACTATTGGAATATAATCCATTGTCTTAACTTCACAAGACCCCAAGTCAGACCCGAACCGCAGCTGACTTCTACTTTCTTTTTCGACTGAGTTATAACGCGTAATTAGATGAACTAACTACAAGGAATATCACACACTAGTTGCGTGCTTCAAAAACAGGTTTCCCCAACATTGTGCTCTAAAAAGAAAACCTTGGCTAGGGGGCGTTTCAATTAAAGGCATTCAGCGAGTCAAAGACCCGGGATTGGAATGTAAAAATCATGTTAACTGGAACAATCAATTTTAATTATTCTAATCCGAAGACGCGGCGGTACTAAAACTAACGTTGGAATTTACATAACATGTTAAAACGCTAATTGCGACATTAAAATTTTTGGCGGCTCAGGAATTTTAGGTGTCCTTAGTGAAAACATTTTAATAGCTTGGATACCTGCCGACTCCAGATTTTTTCGAGGAGAAAAAACAAGAAAACAAGCCTTGAAAGTGGGTATAAAAAGCTTTGAAAAGAGTTAGTCAGATGGGAATCTTCACGTCAGATAACACGTTACGCTGCCCAAAAATATGAGAACTTGGAAAAATTAGTCCTAAATTATCTATCATGTCTGATGGAATGCTAGGCTGCAAAACGAGAACTCGGGTTAATCTATCATGTCTAAATTACCTCGAAAAGTGTCTCTGACTCTCAGTGGCCCGGGAGAGTAAAGAAGTAGTCAAGAAACAGTCATCGCGTCGTAGAAAGCCGTACCTTTTGCCAACTCAGGTCCGGACAATTATTACATGTTGTAAAAGAAATCTCTGTTCGAAATTCGTGTCACCAGTCGTGGGAGAAGGTGTACTTACTAAAAGTTATTAAGGATTGGTTTGCATGATACGGTTTAACATTTAGACCTAGAGAGTAAGTTGTAGCTGTAATGCATTGTGACTATGATACTTGTATCGATCAAAACATTCATGATGATGATTCCTGGTAGTTTGTTAATTTGTCATTAAAACGTGCTAGTGCCAATCTGTATTTCATTTATTAGAGGATGTGGAATTTATCTTACCAGATTGAAGTTAGGCCTGGTGGAGAGGAAGATAAAAAAAAATAAATAACAGCGGGATAAGCTTTTCTTCATACTATGTCAAAACTTTTACAGTTAATGTCGGGTAAACTCTTAAGTAACTAGGTCACAACGGTAAATTAACTTAACATATTGGGGTCAACCACTGAATTAATTTTTTTAAATTATGTGCTCCTTTAATTTGAAATCTTAACTACTATTGTAAAACGGGAATTGTTCTGACCTACGCTCATTTCCTTATAACTAGGATTACAATTGGGTACAGAAAGGTGGAATGAAGCAACTGACAAAGGGTCGTTGCCCATGGTGTCCAGATAAAATTCTTTCATAAAAATACGGTGTCAACACACTGGTACTGAGAACCTGATTTTAGAAAAGGAAGAGGAGTTGAAGAAAAGGAAAAGGACACCGTAAGTAGATCAGGGCAATAATCGGCATTCATTTTAATGTTCTAATTTTTAAAATCTTCAATGATTCTTATACATGACGAGCATATGAGCGTTTTAATTTGAGGATCCTCCTCACAAGCTTTTTCTCTGATTTTAACTAAGGCGTTGACAATGTTGACTCCATCACGCCCACAAATAAATTCATGCCACATTGGGTTATAAACTATTTTGATTTTGTCTAAATGAGCAGTTAGGTTATAGCAACATAGCTTCATCTTGTAGAAAAAGCTACTGATATTTCCTTTAGGTAGTGAAAATATATTTCCCAGATTAAAAGTTAGTATTTCCACCTCCTCATCTTTTGTGTACATACGCTTCTCTGCCCCTTTTTCTCTCTTGATCTCCAAAATGTTCTTCATGGTTAGCTTTTTTCTGGTCGCTTGGATTTGTATTAACCTTATACCCTTCGCCCTTATCACGCAGGTCCTTCTTAGGTTTAGAAAAATTCTGTGGTAAAAATTGATTTGTACAAGTTTTACGGGATTTTCGAGCAGAACTCACAAGGAATTTTTAAGGGTGAAGTTAACTACAAGAATAATGTGAGCATGCACACATCCCTTTAAAGAAAGAGAAAACTTTGACCAACCTTCTTCTTCTTATACAAATCGTACATTCTTTGAATATTAAGCTTTCGCTCAAAGTATTTTTTTGAAGAATTGCTTCGACAGTAATACGGCCCAGTGAGAGAAAAAGATGATATATGATTATTTTTTACTTAACATCATCAGATCTAGCTTTATTTTATGGGGTTCTAGGAACATTGTTTTCGGGATCTTGCACTTTCTTAAAAAAGTAATAAACTATACTTTTGCTTATCTTTAAAATGTTTAAGACTTCAAAATTTTAGGTTGATTATTGATTATGATTTTCCTTCTCTTCGGCTATTATTTTTTTCTTTGCATTTAAGGCGATATTTTCTGTTTCACATCTTAATTTTTAGGTAATGTATTTCCTGTTTCACCTACATATTGTTTCCAAGTTTGTGGATTTCGTTTACGTTTTCTGTTTTTTTTTCGAGCTTTTTTTCAATGTTCTTTTCGTTATTTTCGTTTTTTTGAATTTCCATTCCATTATTTTCTGCTGCTTCTAATGCTTTAGTTTGTTCGTAACAAACTGTGTCTTTTCCTGTGTCGTTAATATTGACAAATTCGATGACTATATTATTTTGGTCATCAGGTTCAATAATATTATGCCTAAGACAGCGAAATGCATTAGTTCTTCAAATAATTTAGATAAAGCTGGAATGATCTTACCCAGCAGCTTCAGTATTTATATGGTTTTCTTTAGACGTTTCTATTTTTTTTTAATAGAGGTCACAAAAACCTATGAATATCGGATATACCTTAAATAATAAGTAATTTTGTTTTTCTTTTTAGTTGAAAACCTCGTTTATTTCACCATTTCTGGCTCCTACGTCAAATTCTGTGCTCAATTGATGCACTATACTCCCTGTGTAAGGAAATAGAACTGATTGAAAATCGAGCTTTTGAAAATCCAGATAGGTATAAAGAGCAAACGGCTGGAGATTGAAATTGAGATTTGCACCTTCTTATCCTAGATTCACATAGTACCATCTTAGTATCTAAGATAATATGAAAATGGTATCAGTGGTACCATATTTATAATGAATGACATTATACTTGCAAAACTCATAAAAAATATTCAATTTACTCTCAGTAACAGAACCATTTCTGTTTAGCAATATTTCAATGGATAATTTGAAGGTCCTGAAACCCTCTACAAAGTCAGTTTATATTATTATCTATTATTTTACGAAAATTCCTAGACGCTCGAGGCTTCCCAACATTATTCATCAACTCCTCTCCATCATCAGACTGAATTTCATCATCGTAAAACTCCATGAATATAAAAATACTTTGGATATAATTAGCAAAACAGCAAATTAGCAAAACAGGTGGAATTTCAAGGGATTTGAAGCAAAATCATACCCGACTTTATAGCCATGGGTCAACTCCAAGGCGATTGGGTTAATCTTATGTTCAAAGGTGAACTCGAAGGTATGAAATTGATTTCTATATTGTACTCTAGCTCACTATTGTGGCTAGCTCCGGCTTGCCAATTAAATTAAAATGAAATAATGAATATTTCTCATGTTTTTAGTAGGAATTCTTATATTAGGAATGGCACTTATCTTATCATCAAACTCACATCATAGCTTATCCTAGTGAATAAGCTGGCATATTTGATTTGCTTTTGCTATTTTCAATTTGAATCCTACATAGGTATGTTCAGGTGTTGCATACTACTGAACAGCTAACATGGTCTGCTTTAATTTTAAATAAACAATCTTGATAATATTATTTATTTTTCTATTTTGACACATTTTGAGCATTCATTCCCCAGCAAAGAAAAATTGTTTTATACTGAAGCACTGTCTGGAAATACTTTGTGTTGAATTTCATCATTTGTTCTAGCCAGCCAATAACATATAAAAGCATTTATTCTGTTTTCTCTCCAAATTCTCTTCACTTTCATCTCTATAATACTATTTCTTGCTTCCATTTAATCTCATTGCACCATAATACTTTGAACTACGGAAGATTTATACCAAACTTTGCATGACTAATTTCGTTAGAGTTGCACGGATTACGACATTATCGTCAAAATTTGAATTGTAAGTGGATAGGACTAATAATTTAATTTAACCCCTATAATGTGCGCTCAGGTCCCAAGAGAAGCTTATTTCGTGACGTAAATTAATTCTGGTTTGATTTGAAAAAGTCTGTTTGAGGCCGGATAATTTCAATGTTTAAGAAATACGCATATTTCTTTTCAGATGTAAATACCTATATCTCGAAGTAATTAATAGTATGTCCAACAGATCATATATTTTTCGAAACGATATATTAATATTAAAAATTGTATTAAGGAGTATTTATGGTATAGGAGTAGAGTAGTTATTCCGTCGCATGAGCACCCTCCACTCCTTTACTCCAAGCTCCTCCCAATCTGCACAATAAGCTCCGCCCATAACATCTATCATGTTTCGTCCAAATGTTCAATGTCATTCTGCCAAGCACATGACATCTGTCACGTGTAATTTTTAGCCACATGTCATCTATGAACCTTTTTCAACATGGCATCTGTCATTTTTCAGCTACATGCATTACTCTTATTATCTGTCACTTATCATTTTTCATCCACATGCAATTTTCTATTTTATAGGATATGCATTTGTCAATTTTGACACATGGCGTCTATCATATCTTCATTTTCGGCTAAGTGAACTGCCCCAATTTCAAGCTATGCTATCTGTCTCTTGTCATTTTTCATCCACATGGGTCACTTCGTCTTGTGCGTCGTGAAGGCTTGTCAATTTTGACAAATGCCATGTGTCACTTGCGTCAAGTAGGATGCGCAGTAGCAAAAAAGCAAAGTGGCCTATGTCATTTTTAGCTTGAACTTGTAGCCACCATAAATTTTACGTAGTAGATGACGTTACTACGTAAAATTTATGTTATGGTTTCGGTGCATATGATTTTAAAGGTTTCGGTTAATACAAAATATCTTCAAGAACTGGTTTGGCTACATCTTCAGATTTTGTTCAAGCTTCGGCTAAAGTAAGACATCTTAAGGGATCTAGATGCAGTTTCGACTAAAGTGAGACTTCTGCAGGGATTTAGAACAAGTGTCGTTCAATACTGATTATCTTCAGGGAATTAGATCAAGTTTCGGCCAATACTGATTAATACTTTACGAGGTGAGGCCAGGCTTCGTTCAGGATTTAGAGCAAGTTTCCACCAATGCTGATCATCTTCAAGGATTTTGAACTGGTTTTGGCTTATATAAAATACCTTCATGGATTTAGATCAGGTTTCTGCTGAAGTGGAACATTTTGAGGGATTTTGAATGAATTTTGGCAAATGCACCAGGGATCTAGATCATGTATCGACATTACT
The DNA here is from genome assembly GCA_016904865.1 of Pissodes strobi. Lineage (NCBI taxonomy): Eukaryota > Metazoa > Arthropoda > Insecta > Coleoptera > Curculionidae > Pissodes > Pissodes strobi. Next base: position 32,104 of record MU190177.1, on the reverse strand, counting down.
GATCATCTTGAGAGATATAGACTAACTCTAGTCATGTTCAAGAATTTTGACGAGGTTTTGGCTAAGCTAACGTAAGATACCTTCAGGATTTTGATCTGGTTTTGAATAATGTAAGACAAGTAGCAGCACGAATCTAATCTTATTTGAAACTATATCTCCTTCGTTAATGATCTATTCTTGATTCAACGACTCTCATAAATTAATTCTTTAAAAAAGATATCAGATCAGAGCTTAATTTTTTAGAGCTTACCTAGCAAGCTCATTTCCTTCTTATTTTAAAAGGATATAAGCAAAAATATTGACAGCATGGTTTATAAAGTTCTACCGCTCACAATGCCAGGACTTAGACCTTTAAATTGTTGAAGAACTGATGTTATGGTTTCCTTGATTATGATATGAAATTAATTCTTCATAGAAACTCTCGTCGTCCTGTAGCCTGTAACAGAAAATGTACAAAAATTACTCAAAATTGGCAACCCATGTTAAGCCACTTTTTGCTTCTATTAGTTTGACTTAAATTGCCTCTCTATAGCCCTGCTAAGCTACTATCCAATTACACCAATACTTGTGAAATGTGAAGGCGTTCCACAGGGATATTTATTCACTGTATACGTTTCCAAATTAGTTTCCAAACTAAAGAAGGGTCCAGACGGATTCGCGATAACGGCTCGTATAAGACCTATCTAACCTGCTTCTAACTTTAATTAAAGCTGCTTGACATTTTGCATTTCCATTATAATCAACCTGCATAGTTCTTTCGAGTTTTATGAGTTCGGAGCCACCGAATGATACGAGAAACTGCGTTCTAAGAGGAAAGGTATTGGAAGAATTTTTCTTGCATACTTTTAGGGCCAGAGAATGTGGATTGGAAACGAAAAGGCTTTGAGTTCATTAAGGATGATCACGTCTTTAGTAGATTCAACTCCCAAGTTCAAAATCGCATACTTTCGATTTATTTGTTACTGAGGCAAATCACTTATTTTTGGTACTACTGAATCATTCCTAGATATTACATAAAAGTTCATTCCTCAGATAAGAACAGTCTTCTATACATTTTTCTTTGACACAAATTAACAACGAGAGGTTGAAAGAGCTGCTTAAATCCTTTAAAACTCTCAGGAATGCTGACCTAAATGAGGTAATACATCAGGCAAGTATATCGGTCGTCCATATTTATGTCTTAAAACTGTCTTAAAAAAACTGCTACCCAGTACTAAATTCAAAATTAGTTAAAATAAATCATCTAATTTTGAATTTTAGTATAGATTCATAGAACGTTCAGAACGTTAGCCAAACTTGCAAAAAATTGGTTTTGCATCAAGTTGGTGACACTAAAATCGATTTTTAAATGTCCATATTTTTTCTTAGCTTTTGCTAAAAATTGAGAGAAAAATTTGCAATTTTCTCCTAGAAACCATACCCGTCACTTATAAGATAAGTGATGGTTCAGTAGTAATTTATGTTTTTCTGTCACATGGGCTTATAGAACATACGTGGCAGATGTAAAGGATGAACTCAAGGATAGGCAATCATACGGAACTGGGTAAGTACCATCTATCACATAAACCGATGACGGAAATGAATTTTCTAACAAATGCAACGACTTTTCTTGTGAATTCTGTATGCTTTTCCTGTATGCTACAGAGAATAATTATCGGAAACGAAAAGTTTTAGAAATTTAAATTAGTTTTCTCCACATATGGTCTATGGACGAACATATGTGGATGAGTGTTTTCAACGTTTATCTGGTAAATCTTCCTGAGTTAAGTCAATGAGTTTTTAGGTATCTGAGAAGAAAAATATTTTAAAATGTACAGGAGAATGAAAACAATCATGATAACAAACTCTGAATATATCACCTTGAAATACTTAATTTGGCCTCATTTTGAAATGGCTGCAATTACTACATAGAATTGAAGGGAGTTAGCGCTGGTACCCGCCTCTGCCACTGCAACTTATGCAGGTGTATTGTAGAACCATGCTTAGAAGACCTCATCCAGTCTGCTCTTCCTAATCAGACTCTACAAATGGAGTACCGGCTCCTTCATATACCTTGCAGGCGGGGTTTGGTCTCACCTAGCCTTGCATAGCTTAGCCTGCAGAGAGCTTCACACTCGCACCACACGTGTTTTGGAGTTTCCCCCACCTCCTGACAGAACCTGCAACGGCTATTATCTGCCAGGCCGATCTTTTCTTTTTCTGTGTGTTCATTCTACAGTGCCTCAACAGCTAACCCACTAATATTCTTCTCGTCTTGCAACTCCTCTTAATTAGATCTGCCATGAATATTGGGGAGTCGTGTTTTATGAACTGTTTGGCTTGCTAACAAGCCTGGTGTTTGTAACCACAGTTTAGAGATTGTTTACCTATCCAGCTTTTAACTACTGTTTTGAACACTCTTCCTCCTAATCCGCAGTAGGGCTCGAGTCCCAACCCGTTTTGCAAATTTGTCGGCTTCTTTGCCTTCTCTTCAAGGACACTTGTGCAGTCTTTAACTAGTCTAGATCTAACCTTGTGTGCATTAACTGCTTTTAAAGCGGCCTGACTGTCGGAGTATATCATTATCCTCTTTTTCTAATGTTCAATTTATCTCTCTCCATGGCGCAGTGGTAAATTGCCGCGACCTCTGCTTGTAACACTGTGGCTTGCCTGCTCATGTTTATGGAGATATTTGACCTTGGCCCGTTGACCCGTCTCTCACCCTTTTACTGGTCTTAGAGTCGCCGGTATACCATGCTTGGTCTGCTTTTATAGAAGGCCCCCCTTCCCATTCTTCCCTGCCTACAATTGCGGCCGAGAAGGGTCTATCAACCGATAGGAGGGGGTTGTTTCATCTGATGACATTTCGAAGAAATACTTGATCTCCTCGCTGTCCTCTAGCTTCCAGCTAGTGGATCTTTCCCATTCAATGATGGGCTTGTTACCTTGCTTGAGTCGGTATTGTACCATTCTTATGTTCCCCTGTATGAGGATATATAATGAAGGTAGATTTAGCAGGACTTCCAATGCTACAGTTGGAGTTGTTCTCATCCCCAAGACGCACAGACATGTCAGCCTTTGTACGCCTTCTAGTTACTTGATTGCATCTGTTTGCGTGGCCTTTATGCGCCAGGCTATAGAGCCGTAGGTTAGCATAGGCCTTACTACCATTTTGTACAACCATAGATTCAGTTCGGCCCTCAGTTTCTCCCGCAAAGTCGCCTGCATCTGCCCAGTGCAATTCTTGCTTTCTAAGTGACCTTGCTAAGATGCGGTCCCCAAGTCATAACTTGGTCAAAAGTGACACCTAGGTATTTGACTTCCTGGGAAAAGAGGATTTTTATCTCGCTGAGCATTGGATAATGCTCTTTATGAATGGGACTATTGTGGTTTTCAGCGGACTAACTGACAGATTCTCCTCTTCACACCATTTGCTTAGGATGTTCAAGGCTTTTTGTGCTCGTGTCGAAACATAGCCCATCTTTCTTCCCCTGACTACTATGACTACTCGTCTGCGTAGCATAAGCAGAAGTATCCTTCATTTTCGATCTTGTCTAGTAGACTATCTAACAGAATGGCCCACAGTAGTGGTGATAGAACCCATCCTCGGGGTATATCCTCCTCACCCGCGCCGTAACCGTATCCGCAAATATGGTGGCAGTTATTGTCCTATACCTTAGGTTTGTTTGGATCCAGCTGCAGATGGTTGGGGGGATTTCTTTTTGTTTGAGTGCCTTAACCAGCGATGTGGCTGAAACGTTGTTGAAAGCACCCTCTATGTCACTCTTTTATCATCTATTGTCCTCATCAGGAGTCTGTTTAGATCCCCCATTCTGCTTTAACTGATATCCTGTTTCCATTTTTTTTATCTTCCTTTCATGATTCTGACGTTTCAATTGATCTTGATACTTTTGATTTACGCCTATTGTTATATATTAGTACAATCTGCCTACCAGTTCGAGTGACGCGTTTCGAACTATTATTCGTTTCAAGGACCTGATTATTATTGGGCATCAACAGCAATGTGTCCCCGGCCGGCATTAAGACCAACTCAAGTGAAGATAAAACAATATAATTTTGAACGCTACCACCAGAGACTACGAATTTTGCAAAGAAAAATAGATCCCTTTGAACATTGCAAGAGGCATTCAGGAAATTATTCCAAATTGCAAAGAAATAATACGCATCACTCACTAGCTAAGTGATGGTATGTTATTAGCTTGAGATTTCTGGTCACTTATATGAATATGAAACGCACTTAAAAGATGGAGAATAAAAATTAAAAAAGATATAATGCATATCATCGTATCGTATAAACCGTAACTCGTTGTAAAAAGTGAACGAAGCATCAAGAATTAAAAATTAGAAATCAAGGGCAAGATAAGACGCAAGATTTCATGTTATTGGCCTGGCATGTGCTCCGCCAACCGATAAATGATGTCTTTTACTCATTTTATTTCCCTAACCTTAAATCCTCCCATGCACTCTAAAACACATCTACATAAAATTATAGATGTCGTAGATACTAAGATAAGCTACCGGAAGATGTACATTTATTCTCGACTCAAGTCTAAGAGCGAAATATATGCTTTTCAAGCTCAACTAACTTAAGCCAGGGAGCAATCAGCAATAATTCTTTTATACGTTCGTAAGCAATATTTTAGTTACATGAGTCAAGGCTATAAAGTACCGTTTATTATGTAGACATATATTGGTGAAAAGATGACTGGACTAAAAATGATTAGGCGGTGTTTCACCAAATTAAACGAAATTATACCAATTTTATAAGATAAGATTATAGTAATATTTATTGCAGGAAAGCATAGATGGGAAGCCCAAAAAATATTTATGGTTTAGAGCATATAAGAAACACACAAAGAGCCTTAGAGGATTTTAGCTTCATGGGGCTTACTACTAATATTTTAGGATGACAACTCAAAATTCCTTAATATAGCCAGCAATAGAGCTCTAGCATTAAGTTTATTGTTTAAAAATTGAACTTCCACGGTGCTAACATTGCAATCTCCTAGTTTCTTTACCTCCCTGATCAAGGTAGAGCTTCTAAGGAAATCCATTCGCCCACAATCATATAGTTTTACTTTCATTCACGAAGGAGTATTTAGCCGATTCAAATTACTCAAACATACGTGCATTGAAAATAATCCGATATTGAAATAAGTTTTTCTACTGCTGTGCTTGTATAAAAATAATCATAATATTAGCTCTATGAAATCAACTAAATAATTATTTACCAATTAATATATTTTCACAGTACCAAGTGTACTGTATAGATGTCGAGCTATTACAATTACGCTGATTAACCTTGAATAGTTGATACTCTTATTAAGTTTGTTTTTGTGTATTCAACTGCAAGTGATCATTCCAAATTAATTTATGTATTGAAACAAAATTCCTTTACGTGTCATGTACTTAGAAAGCTCACTCTGTATATGCATACGCTTTAAAGTTATTTACTAGGACATAATTCCCGTACGCTTTCCAGCATAATCCTTGTGCTCCATTTTCTATAAGCGAGTTTGTTCAGTGCCGACATTGTCACATAACTTTAAGACATATTTCCAAGTACTTAATTTTATGATCGTGTAGTTGAAGAGTAAACAAAACGTTTACTTAAGAAGGACATTTTTCCCATAGTTTCTTGTCACGGATCAGTAATCGGATGTAACAATGTATTTAATAAGATGAAATAAGTAGCCATATGGAAATGCATTTTAAAAAATTTCTGACAAAATAATATATGTGATCAAAGCATGACTGGTAAAAAACGTTAAGGATCAGAGAACGCATTCGGAGGAGAAAAGACGTTCTAAGGAGCCATTTCCGCTAGTTTCCGCTAACTGGATGGTTACTCAGGTTAACTTCTTTACAATAATGTCATTTCCATACATTAGGAAATGACATTATTGTATTCTCTTTTTTTAATTTGCTAAGGCTGCTGATGAATACCGAGAACCCTTCTCAACCAGGGCCTAAGGAAAGAAAAGTACCTAAAAAGAATGAGAAAGAAAACCTAGTAAATCTGAAGGTTGCACAACTATGGGCTCATGTCCGTACTATGGCCCAAACTAACTCAAACTAATAAGTTTGATGGTTACTTTCTAGAAGAACCAGTAGGATTAAGATAAATCAAAATCTTGCAGAAGTAAAAAAGAGTTTGCCGAAAGTAGAAGAAATTCTGGATACAAGTAGAAAAGCAACATACCTCCTGGCCTATATTTCCTGATTTTTACATGTAAATCTCTATCTGGAAATTAAAAATCAGACGTAGATTTCTTTGATGAGCAGCCTCGAGCCGATCTAGTTAAGACTTCTATGAATTTTGCGTACAGCATCAACTTGAGCTTTATCATATTTAGGGTAAGATATATTAGTGAACTAACTTTAGCTTTACATAGGCCTGTATGCGACTGTATACAGTTGTGCTGTACAGGTCTGATGCAACTTTAACCAATAAATAACCAGAATTACCCTCATTTACGATAAGTATCAGTTAAAGCGGTTCAAGACCGGTTCAAAGCGGTTCAGGACGGGGTAAGGAGCAGCTCAAAACTAGTTCAAAGCGACCTAAAGGTCTTGAGCTTTATCATTTTTGTAGTAAAATATATTATTAGCGAACTAAGCTCAGCTTTAGATAGGTCTATATGTCTGTATACAGCTTTATACAGTCGCTTATGCCGCTTTATACAAATCTGAAGGAGCTTTAACCCATAAATAACAAGAATTACCCTCATTTATCCGCATAAGTATCAGTTCAAAGCAGTTCAAGACCGGTTCAGGACAAATTAGGGAGCAGTTCCAGACCGGTTCAAAGCGGTTTAAAGTTCTTGAGCTTTACCATTTTTGCGGTAAAATATATTAGTGAACCAACCTTAGCTTTAGATAGGCCTACAGGTCTGTATACAGCTTTATACAGTTCACTGTGCCGCTTTATAAAAATCTGATGCAGCTCTAGCCAATAAATAACTAGAATTACCCTCATTTACCCGCATCAGTATCAGTTCAAAGTGGTGCAAGACCGGTTCAAAGCGGTCTAAAGTTCTTGAGCTTTATAATTTTTGGGGCAAAATATATTAGCGAACTAACCTTAGCTTTAGATAGATCTATAGCTCTGTATACAGTTTTCTACAGTTGTTTATGCTGCTTTATACAGATCTGAAGCAGTTTTAACCAATAAATAACAAGAATTATCTTCATTTACCCGCATACGTATCAGTTCAAAGCGGTTCAAGACCACTTCAGGGCAGGTTAAGAAGCAGTTCAAGACCGGTTCAAAACGGTCTAAAGTTCTTGAGCTTTATAATTTTTGAAGTAAAATACATTGGTGAACTAAACTTAGCTCTAGAAAGGTCTATAGGTCTGTATACAGCTTTATACCGTTGTTTATGCCGTTTTATACAGATCTGATGCAGATTTAGCCAATAAATACGAATCAATAACAAGAATTACCCTCAATTACCCGCACAAGTATCAGTTCAAAGCAGTTCAAGGCCGGTTCAAGACAGGTTTAAGACCGTTTCAAAACCGTCTAAAGTTCTTGAGCTTTATCATTTTTGTGGTAAAACATATTAGTGAACTAACCTTAGCTTTAGATGGGTCTATAGGTCTGTATACAGCCTTATACAGTTGCTTATGCCATTTTATACAGATCCGATGCAGCTTTAACTAATAAATACCAATCAATAACAACAAATGGGGGTATCATTTACTCGCATAAGTATCAGTTTAAAGCAGTTCAAGATCGATTCAGGACAGGTTAGGGAGCACTTCAAGACCGGTTCAAAGTGGTCTAAAGTTCTTGAGCTTTACCATTTTTGCGGTAAAATATATTAGCGAACCAACCTTAGCTTTATATAGGCCTATAGGTATGTATACAGCTTTATACAGTTGCTTGTGCCCCTTTATACAGATCTGATGCAGCTTTAACCAATAAATAGCAAGAATTGCCCTTATTTACGCCCATAAGTATGAGTTCAAAGCGGTTTAAGACCGATTCAGGACAGGTTAAGGAGCAGTTCGAGACCGCTTCAAAGCGGACTAAAGTTCTTGAGCTTTACCATTTTTGGGGTAAAATATATTAGCGATCTAATCATAGGTTTAGACAGGTCTATAGGTCTGTATACAGCCTTATACAGTCGCTTATGCCGCTTTATACAGATCTGAGGCAGCTTTGCCCAATAAATATCAATAAATAACAAGATTTACCCTCATTTACTCGCATAAGTAGCAATTCAAAGCGGCTTATAACCAATTTAGTGCAGGTTAAGGGACAGTTCAACACAGGTTCAAAGGAGTCTAAAGTTCTTAAGCTTTGGGGTAAAATATATTAGCGATTTAACCATAGCTTTATATAGGTCTATAGGCCTGTATAGAGCTTGCTGTACAGTTGTTTATGCTGCTTTATACAGATCTGATGCAGCTTTAACTAATAAATAGCAAGATTTACCCTCATTTACCCGCATAAGTTCAAAGCGGTTCAAGACCGGTTCAAAGCGGTTCAGGACAGGATAAGGAGCAGTTCAAGACCGGTTTAAAGCGGCCTAAAGTGGTATAAAGCTCAAATAATAGCTGGACAACTAGCAACTAAAGAACCGCAGAAAGGTGCGATGTTCGCCTTAACTGTTTACCCTGGGAAATCAATACCAACGGTAAATATTTAAACGATCCAAATGAATAACCATGTCATGAAGTTGCTATAAAAATGTCTTGGGATAAACCTTGGTACAAAAGTAATATCTGACGGAGAGCACCAACTGCGGGTATCGATGGAAAATGTTACCGAATTAGAATAGTTGGATGAATACATTGGGAAAGTCGTCAGGGCCAGCAAAAGTAAATAAACGGTCGCAATGAAAAAAAGAATACTAGTGGTATGGGCATCATTTGGAATATTTAGCTTTGTTCTAAAAAACCAAGAATCTGGATAAAATGAGGAAGGCTCAACAATGCTAGAAATTTCACTTAAGAGCAACAAATGCAATGGATAGATAAGAAATGAGGCATATTTCATAGATGGAATCGAACAGTCGCAGTCGGTAAAATCAAAATCGTTGAAGAGAGACAATATTAAACGTCTACAAGGCCAACAATGAAAAAATTATATTTGGAACTGGCCCCCATACGAAGGGTAGAAGTTGATAGACAGATCACAATTGAAGATGGAAGAACGATCTAACAGCTTTTATCTAAAAAAGTTAGCCAAGAAGAGAGGAAGGTGAAAATATCTGCGGGAACCATTGTCATCTTTTACAGTGTTGAGCTAATCTTTCTTCAAAAATTTGAGATACAGGTGGAAGGCTTAGGAGAAAGTACAAGTCATATCTTTGCGGTCCACTCTGCATATATGTAGTAGTGGTGGTCCTCGAAAGGCTGGAGCGCTACCAAAAACACGGAACTTCTGTCAATAGTAGATGTGTGAACCAACCCTACGTTTCACAAACGGCATAATCTGAGAGAAGTGCTAAAGACTCGTAACTAGACCTAAAGGAATAGGGAACGCATCGGAAAGCAAAGTTTATCGCCCTCCGAACATCTTTTTATATATCACGTATCATGTGGTCGATAGTTGGCAGAAAAACGATTGGTATCCAGTTGGTCTAATTGTTGTTCCACAAATATCAATCTCTTCTTCTTTTTCTCAGCCATCATTTATCCACTCCTGGATGTAGGCCTCTTCCAAAGATTTCCACGTCTTCCTGTTTGCTGCAGTTTGTATCCAGTTCTTTCCTGCGGTCATTTGCATGTCATCTCGCCATCTTCTCGGGGGTCTGCCAACGCTTCGTTTTGTCTCTCTCGGACGCCAACTTAGGATTCTTATTGTCCACCTGCCCGGGTCCTGCCTTGCTATGTGACCAGCTCATCTCCACTTAAGCTGCGCCACTCGAATTAGTACCTCCGTCACGCCCGTGTGTCTTCTGATCACCTCGTTTCGGACTCTGTCCCTCACACTAATTCCGAGCTTAGCTCTTTCCATTGCTCTCTGTGTGGTTTGCAGTCTACTGGATATCTTGCGAGTTATGAACATTGTTTCAAGGCCGTAAGTGAGCACCGGCAGTACACATGACTCGAATACTTTTCTTCTAAGGTTTATAGGGAAATCCTTGGATTTAAGAATGTAACCCAATTTGTCAAAAGCCGCCCAGGAAAGGCCTATTCTTCTTGAAATTTCAGAAATCTGGTTTTCCTTTCCCAATTTAATTTTATGACCAAGATAAACATATTCTGATACTTTTTCAATGGGTTGGTTATCAATTATTACCTGGATATTTTCTGGGCTCATGACCTTGGTTTTTGATAAGTTCATTTCAAGGCCGATTTTCCCTGACTCTTGGTGGAGTTCTTGAAGCATGATCTTAAGTTCTTCTGCAGTGCTGCCGATGACCACAATTTCGTCTGCGAATTGCAAGTAGTTGAAGTGCACTCCGTCGATATTTATTCCATTTGTATGCCAGTTTAGTTTTTTAAAGACATCTTCTACGGCTTATGTGAATAGTTTTGATTGGGATCTTATTTGTCTTTGAATCTTCGTCAATTTTCACTTGGATGGTCGCGTTTTCATAGATCTGCTTGATCAAGTTTGAGTACCAGGAATCGATTCTCGCATTGTCTAGGGATCGAAGTATGGCCCAGGATTCGACGGAGTCAAAAGCCTTCTGGTAGTCTACGAAGGCTATGTGAATTTCTATGTTGAGTATAACATGCTTTTTTCGATTAGAGTACGAAGTGTCTGCAAGTGGTCTATAGTACCGAATCCCTTCCGAAATTCCCCTTGTTCGTATGGTTGGTATGAATCCATTTTGTGAGTCAACCGGCTTGTTACAATCTTTGTTAATAACTTATATAAATGCCATAACAAACTGATAGGGCGGTAATTTTCGATGTTTTGTCTGTCTCCTTTCTTGTATAGCAGAATAACTTCCGCATTTTGCCATTTCTTTGGGATTCTTTCTGCCATCAGACATTTATTCAGTAGAATTCGTACACCTTCCAGAACAGCTGCACCAGAAATTTTGATCATTTCGCTGGTAACTTGATCATCTCCTGGGCTTCTTCTGTTTCTCATCTGGGTTAGTGCTGTCATTAGTTCGCCTGGATCTATTTCGGGAATTTCTTCCGATCCCACGTTTTGAATTTTTGATTTTTAATAGTGATTATCGTGGGCTATAGCTATACAGCTTTTTATAGAAGTCCTGAACAGCGTTTGCGATTTTTTTCCGATTACTGACTTTGATACCACCCTTGTTTCTTATTTTGGTCATTTTTGGCCTCCCGTTTGATAGCTTGGGTCTGAGAATATTCATGCTTCTGTTATCTTCTATTGTATTTCTTATCAGCTTTGTTTTGTGGTCCCTCATATCTTTCCGGATATTCTTGTTGATAACTTTATTTATCGCCTTATAACCCTGTGTTTCCCTATCCATTCCTCTTCTTAGTTCCATTAGGTTTCTTGTGTGTGTGCTAATTCTCTTTGAGCTTTTTTTTGCTTTGAGCATATTCCCTTAGTTGCAACATGAACGCTCTTCTCGATGTGTTCCGACAGTTCGTCCATTCCGAATTTCAGAAGTGTTCTTGGTTCCCGTAATTTGGTGGTTAGAGTGCGTTGGAATGCGGCTTTGTTTCTGCTTAGGACCTCTTTAATTGGGTAGTTTTTCTGGTGTATTAATTTATTTCTTTCAAATCTTGTGTTTATTTTTGTTGATCTAATTGTTGTTACCACAAATATCAATATGTGTGACATTCTATGCTTAATATGCAGGATACTATTCTACAATTATTATTTTGAAATGTCCAGCCACTCTACAGATTTGAGAATGATTTGTATACGCCAATTAATAGGAGTTTAGACACATATTAGTACCGGCGCGGCGTGGTGGGTCAGTGGTTATAGCCTCTGTCCATCGTGGCGACGCTTGACCAAGACCCGGGCTAATACTTTTTAAAAAGTTTGGTGCCCTGAAATTTAGCAGAGCCACAGGCAAGTGTAAAATGGATCTGCACCAATCTCCCCATTCACGCCGGTAACCAGGCCGGTGGGATATTATATCCTGTGGGACTGAAGGGTGCAGTTACACACTTGCTAGTCGGTAGATCATTGGCGACTAAGGTTGTGCCGCGACCAAGGGTGGGAGAACCCGAGGTCAGGCGTGGGACGGGGTTTTACAGACAGCCCAGGCTCGTGCCAAAATGCGAGTATATGGTCAGGGTCAAAAGTGATCGATCACGACAAACTGTGGGTCCCGTTGGGTTCACAACGGACCCAATTGATGGTCTAAGTGCAAGGCCCGCTAAAGGGCTACCCTCCTGATCTTTACTCTTTTTGCACATATTAATCTTTTAAAATAATTGGCTCAATAATATCAATAATTAGTATTAAAAAAACACCTATCCTTTTTGTTTCAGACTAACAATTAAAGCTGGATGCCCAATGAACTTAGAAGATTTTCCCATGGACATTCAAAGGTGTCCATTAAAATTTGGCTCATGTAAGTTAGTTTGTGCTCACATAATATTTTGTAGGGTTTGTTCGTTTTCTTTTTCTACTTTTAACTTAAAAAGAGTGTAGTAGACTAACCAACGAAATATTAGGCGATAATTATCTAGTGTGTTTATCAGTTTTTTAACTGAGATAGTTAGAACATTTATGAAAGTATTTGTATTGATGGTGATAACTTAAATAACCTTCATTCATTAATAGTATTGATAGATCCTCATCCAGAAACTGATGAATATTTTGCCCAATCCAACTAAAAACAACTTTGTAATCTTGAAAAGGATTGAAGTATGTATAAGTTCATGAGAATCAAGCTGGTTTACTCCTAAAGCTGTTATATTTTGGGAGTGGTACTGACTACTCCAGATCCCATGGATGGACAAAAGACAAGTGGTAAAACTATGGATGCCGGAGCATCTTGGACCCATTATCATCACAAACGGCATAAGATAATACCATTTCTAATAAAGGGGTTTTGATCGTGTTTTTACTAAGATAAAATTAAGTCAGATAAATACGATTCACATCGGCATTGAATATGATATTGAATTGACCTAACCAGATTTTCGGTTTTGCATAAAGATTCATGGCAAATGAAATGTTACTCGTTTCTTGAGAACTAATTAAATGGAGAATTTTCAAAGTGTCACTATGGTAAGTGCTGACAACATCGCAAATCTGAAATATTTCCACACATTCGTTTGCCTTAGTAGCTGTACTTTAATATTGATCTGCATATCAGCTCTCCAGAAACACCTAATTATCTTCATTCACCTTATATCCTTAATTAATACATCAATACTTCAACATTCCTATACTTCTTAATGATTTTTTAAAACCAATCTGATTCAATAAATAAGAACCAGTAGGAAATCCTCGATTTGGTGAAATTAAACAATATTGCAATAAAAACTGAAAGAAACGAAATATAAAAGAGTTTTTTTGTACTTAGTAACAAAAGAGTGTCCCTAAATAGCAACCGAAATTAAGAAGATATAAATTGAACAATTTTTCAACTCGCTCGTTTTATTGTACATTCCTAACAATATATCCTGAATAGCCTTTGTAAATGGCACATGCTTTAGTAATTTTGATCCTTAGAACAAAGCGAAAGAATGTTGTTCTTTCATAAAAATCTAGTAAGAGGAGAACAAACGGCTTAATTGAAAAGGTTTTTGGTATGATTCAATTAAGACATAAGATACACTTCTTGTGTGATGTAGGGTAATATTAGTTATTATTTGAAGGTAATATTTATCAGTATTGCCGATACATAGTGTCCCAGAATTCTGGAACAACCTCTGAGGTTCATATAGATGAAGTAAAAATAACATCAGAAGTTGATATACATGTTTTCCCTACAGGCCAGCTACGGAGGTACCACAATAATATCTTTAGACAGCCTCAACCTTTAGCTACAAGAAAGGTATCACTAAAGCGAAACATTTTCAAGAAAAATCAGTTTAAACGTACCCCTTCTAAACATACAAAGGATTTTAATGTTAGTTCTCAGTTACAAATACCATTTCTTTTCTATGCTGGAGGTCATTCAAACATTCTATTAAGTAAGATTCAATGCTTTTTTAATTCTTACAACCAGTTTTCTATTTTCTACTCTCCACTATATACGTATTACAAGATCATAGAAATGATGCAATTCAAGGTGTATTCTGCCAAGAAGAATTACAAAAAGTTAAACATCCAGACGTGTATTTAGTTGAAAATATTCTAAAACGAAAGTCAAATGGCTTGGAAAGGATAAAGTTCATAATTCTTGGATATTAAAAACTGAATTTTTGTTTAAAATATTTTTTAAATCAAACAATTTATTTATAAGAAACTTGCATTGTACAAGGCGTGGAACATGCGACTAGCTTCCACTCATTCCTTCGTAGTTTTATATTCTTGAATCCCGATTTCCAAAGGTTCGGCAAATTTGAACTCTTTTCGCGAAATGTGGGTGCTAATTAATACTGGGTATCATCTCTTTCTTTTTCTCTTCAGAGTTCTTTCGGCCACTCCTGAACATATGCCTATCTGTGCCTGTTTCATTTTTGTAGGGCTATGGTTTTTTGGACACAGTCTCTTCCAACTATGTCATCTATCCACCTATGTATGTCTTTGGATTAGTCATATTTATTTTTTTAATAATAAATATATCGTTTGTCAAGTTGGGCGTATTTCCATTAGAAAATCTCTCTCTTCGGTCCATTGCCCTAGGGAGGGTCTGGTGGCATCATGCGTAGTCTGACTGACCATTGGTCTCGATTCTGGGCCATGTGTACTGCTCCATGCAAGGTGGTGCCAATCAGGGGTTTTGTTTGGTCAACCCATCGTTTCTGTGATCTGCCTCGTGGGTGGCGTCCACTTATTTTTCCCTCGACCATTAGGCGTTCGATCGAGTCGTCTTTTCGGGCAATATGGCCAAAGTATCGGAGGAAAGACTGACTGATTTTTGTGGAGAGAGGCGTCTGAATGTTTAGTTCGTTTAATATAGAGACATTCGTGCGATGCAAAGTCCAGAATATTCGCAACATGCGCCTATATGCCCAGATTTCAAACGCATCTATTGTTCGCTTGTCCGCCTTCCTTACAGTCCAGATGTCTGAAGCATAGCTGGCGAATGGAAAAATTAGGATATTCAGCAGTCTCAGCTTTGTATTTCATGTGGGGAGTCCCTCCATATGTTGTTCAGCTTCGTTGTTGCTGTTCTGGCTATAGCTAGGCGCCTTCGGATCTCTGCCTCGCATCCTCCAGTGTTTGTGATAGTTGCACCGAGGTATATGAACTGGTGCACAACTTCGAAGCCAGCCATCCTATGGATATGTGGTAGGTTATTATTCTGGCGGTCAAGTATCATCACTTTTGTTTTTGTAGTGTTGAGCTCGAAGCCGTAGTCTTTGCTAAGTGAACCGAGTCTCTTCATCACTGTTTCCAGCTCTTCCCGGTTTTCACATATGATTAGGATATCATCAGCATAGCGTAGATTGCTGATTTTTTTTCCTCCTATTACTACACAACCTTCCCATTCATCCAGTACGTGTCGCATTATATATTAACTGGATATATTATACAGTATAGGCGACAGGATGCACCCCTACCTCTCACCAGCCTCCACACCAAACTCCTTCGAGAGAGCGTGATATTTGTTTTGATCCTAGCTGTGTTATTATCATAGAGCTGTCTGATTAAGTTGACCAGATGCAGTGTTACTACCATTTCACTGAGTATACTCCACAGTGAGCCCCACTTAACAGAGTCGAAGGCCTTGGTGTAGTCCACAAAGCAGAGGTACATTGGAACGTTAAATTCTCGTGCTTTTTCAATTAGTAGGCGTACGTTGAGTATTTGCTCTCGAGTCCTTCCTGGCATATAACCAGCTTGTTCATCAGCTATTTGTGGGAATAGGAATGGTTTAAGCCGGTTGTTGAGAATCTGAAGCATGATCTTGCTAGCATGAGAAACCAAAGCAATCATACGGTAGTTGTTACAGGCTATGGGGGATCCTTTTTTATGAATTGGTATATATACTGAATTTCACCATTCTTTTGGCCAGCATTCTGCTTCCCAAATCTGGTTGCATAGTGTGTGCATTACATCTACACCAAGGGATCCCATTGCCTTCATTACTTCGGCTGTTATTCCATCATTTCCGGGGGACTTTCTATTCCCCAGTCGTTTCACTGTCATTTCCACTTCTGATCTTAGTATACCCTGTTCCAAATCTTTCATCCTCGTGGCATTTTTTGTTGTTCTGGTGATAGTACCATATAGTTTGGAGCAGTACTTGCGCCATACCTCAGCAATTCCTTCTGCATCGGTGACAATTAGCCCATTCTCATATTTTATTATTTGTGCGCGAAGTTTAGATTCGCACGCCAGGTATTTCACTTGGTGTGATTCGTTGTGATTTGTGTGTCTTTCAACTTCGAAGCAGATACTGTGGATGTGTTTGTTCTTGTCCAGCCGATAGAATTTTTTAATGTCCTGGCTGAGATGAGACAACATTCGTGTTTTCTCATCGGTTGGTATACAGGAAAGTCGAAATTGATGTCTTTCATCCAATAATTTTATTGTTGCTTCTGACATCCAATACTTTCGCCTGTCAGCTGGTTGTTTTATTACACACTTCTGGACAGCGTTTGTTATCCAGCTTTCTATTTATGTCCTGAGTTGCTGAGGGTTGGAAACAGGTGTATATGTGATTGTCCGTTGGATTGGAGTTCAGCTTGGAAAAGGGCGGCTGGAGGGGTTGGAGTTGCGTTGAGACTTGTGGCTTTGGCAGTTCTTCTCCTCTTTTGGAGGGACAGATAAAGACTACAGAGCAGATGGATAGATGACATCAAGGAAGTAGTTGGAAGAGACTGTGTCAAAAAACCCTAGCCCCACAAAAATGAAACAGGCACAGATAGGCATATATATGTTCAGGAGTGGCCGAAAGAACTCTGAAGAGAAAAAGAAGATGCCACATGTTCAACACAATTCCATTATTTATTGGCATATGTTTAGCTATGACTGGTAGATTGGCTTGAGTTGATGGAATCTCCACTTCAAAGCCGTTGGCCCTCTAATGCATTTCGAATATGCTCTTTAGCTAACAATATTGTTACAGAATGATAATCAAGCCCATATCACCAATTAAGCAAATGTTCTAACTTGAACCCAAAAAGGTTGCCATGGGTTGTACCTGCAGAAATCTACACGTTGAACATAAAAGGCCTTCTTCCTCTTCTTCTTAAGGTGCCCTATTCATTTACTGAATGATGGCGAAAATTCTGGCACACTCGCTTCGATCTTGTGCGGTTCTGAAAAGTGCATGGGCATCGAGGCTTGTCCAGTCCCTTATGCTCTTTAGCCACGAGTATTTCTTTCTCCCGATGCCTCTTTTTCCCTCGATCTTCCCCTCCATGATCAGTTTCAGAAATTGGTACTTGGAATTTCTGAATATATAGCCCAGGTAGGCTGCTTTTCTTCGTTTCACTATTTGCAGCAATTATCTTTCTCTTCCCATTCGGTTTAGTACCTCCGCGTTGGTTATATGGTCTGTCCACGGAATTTTAAGGATTCTCCTGAACACCCACATTTCGAAGGCCTCGAGACGGTTCATGACGTTAGCTTTTATTGTCCAGGTCTTCAAGGGCTTTAACCAAAGGGAATTAATTTTCTCTGAAATTCTTACAAGCCTTGTCCTAAATAATAAAAAAAACGATTAATATGGCGGCATTCATTAACACAAAACACGAATAAGTTTTTAAAAACCATTATTATGGAAATTCCAGTCTGCTAAAAATATTTTTGCGCCTTAAAGAAACCCCAGCAAATCCCTATTAAGAATTTTGAAGCCAAAAAGGATGTATTCTCGATGTATTTCATTTCGGTGGCGTCGGTCGTTAAAATTAGCCACCCTTAAAAACGATTCTGGCAGAATTCCAATCTTAATAATTGTGTTAATCTTTGTGAATTGCACGCTTGAAAAATTATGCTTCGGACGAAATTGATATTGTTATTTGTCACTTCAAACTATGATACACTTTGTTGCAATGGGCATTTATAATAGCGCGGGGAAGTTTAAGAGAAATTATTTATAAAGCGACAGTGTCTACAAATCATTGGAATTGCTGATGAAATAATAATTTTACGAAACTTTGCTGTTCAAACTTCCGTGATATTGTTTATTGCTCTAAAGAGAGCAGCAAGTGAACAATAAATATTAGAAATGTTCGCTGGTTTAAATATTGTGGCCCAATGTCTTTTGGCAACATAGTTTTAAATATGTTTGGTTTTAAATGGTTACAGTCTTTAGCTATAAAGAGTAAATAGGACATTGAAAAATATAATGTGGAAAATGTTTAATAGGCAAGGAAATTATAAATGACTAGATAGGTTGCAAGAAATAGTTGCAGATTACAACGACACAATACACTCTGTAACTGGATTTAAACTGTGAAAGAAGCCAAGAAAAATGAGAAGGAACGCCCCTCAAAGGTCTTCCGATACATAAAAGTTGTGTAATCACGCCCATCAAAATTCAAAGTGGGTGATTCTGTAAGGATAACCAAATACCTTGAGGTATTTTCTAAGAGATATACGCCCAACTTGTCGAATGAAATATTTACTATTAAAAAAGTAAATATGACTAATCTAAAGACATACATATTACAAGATCATAAAAATAATGAAATTCAAGGTGCATCCTACCAACTCGAATCTCAGAGAGGGGCGAATTCGCCGCCCTCCTGGATCTTTTTCTAACCACCAATCCTGACCAGTACACAATTACAGTTCGTCCGCCATTAGGTACTTCCGACCACATACTTATTACAACGGTTTGTGAATTGCCACTTCTACAGAAGGATCCACCATTGCCTCGTAAAATCTGGCATTACAATTCTGCAAACTGGGACGATCTAAGGGAGTTCTACCTAGATTTTCCTTGGCTCGACGTCTGCTTTGGCACTAACGACCCGTCATCGTCAGTCTGCTGCGAAAAGATTACGCAAGTAATCTCCTCAGGAATGGGAGCATACGTCCCAAATTCCATCAAGCTACCGTCAAAACGAAAGCCCTGGTTCGACAGAAGATGCGAAAGAGATGTAGGTTGGAAAAAGCAAGCCTACAAGTACTGGCATCAAAATCAAACCGCCGAAAATCGCAATTATTTTGTCGGAGCCAGAAACGAATGCAAACATGTGGTCGACGAAACTAAGGACAAACACAATCAAATCACCAGGAATAAACTTCTGCAATGTCCCAGTGGCTCCAGGAATTTTTGGTCGGTAGCAAAGGCGACGACATAGAAACAGCTATTGGAAATTTTGGCGTGGGAGAGAGAAATGAGAGAGGCACAATGCTCTTAGAATTCCTTTTACAGCATTTACTCCTAGCTATGAACACCATTTTCAAAAAGAGTTCTAATTGAAAATAGACCTGGTGCAGCCCTAACGGTAACACCATGAACGAAATAGACGTCGTAATAATTACAGATAAGAAAGAAATAGTCACTGATGTCACCGTACTAAACAAATTTTCTATCGGAAGTGATCATAGAATGGTATAAGGGGAAAGGTTGTTCTTAGACTAAAAAAGTAGAGAAGAAAACTAATAACTAAAGAAAGAAGTAACAGAAAGTGGACTGAAGTAGATTATGAAGAAGACTACAGAAAAACCATCGACAACCATCTAGGTGTATTTGGAAATCAAGAGACAGAAGAACTGAAGGCAATTAATACTGCGAACAAACAACACTGCGCAATTGGTGAAAAGAATCCTGGAAAACTTAGCACAAACACAAAAGAGAAGATAAAGAAAAGAAGGGAACTGAAGAATAAATATACTGAAAATAATACCGAACTACGCCAACTGAATAAAGATATTTCGAAATCGATCAGACAGGACATCAGAAGATATAACACAGAAGAAACAACGAAAATCATAAAAGAAAACAGAAGTATGAAGATACTGAGACGAGAATTGAAGCCAGGACGAAGCAACATATGTAAACTTGAAAATATTGATGGCGAAATTGTGACAAATAAGAAAGAAATAATACAGATTGTTGTTGATTGTTCTACAGGATTCTATATCATGAAAACGAGATTGAAGAAAGGCCATCTATTAGGAAAGTGCTAAATATAGGCTCAGAAGACATGCCCGAAATAATAGCAGAAGAATATCCTTATTGGAGACCAAAAATAATAAAGCTCCAGGAGGTGATGACATAGTAATAGAGGCTGTCAAAAAAAGAGGTGAGAAATTACTAAAAGCTGTCACTAGAATTTTCAATCTATGCCTAATAAATGCGACAACACCAACAGCTTAAAACAATGCCATAATTATCTATTTTATACAAAAAAGGCAATATAACCAACTTACAAAACTATAGGCCCATTCGCCTTTTGTCACATCTCTGTAAGCTGTTCACTAAAATAATCACTAAACGTATTGATTTCAAACTAGAACTATACCAGCCTAGAGAGCAATCTGACTTCAGACCAAAATTTGGTACAAATTATCACCTACAGGTGGTAAAGTCTTTAGTAGATAAATGCGTCGAGTATAATAAACCTCTCGTTCTTGTCTATGTGGATTACCACAAAGCCTTCGACACAATCAAGCACTACGAAATAATGAAGGCACTGGCAGATTGTCGGGTGGATCATAGATATACAGCTCTCATTAGCCACATTATATCAAAATCCAGCGGCAAGTGTCAAGTTACATGAAGAGACAGAAAACTTTAGTTTTCTGCGTGGAGTAGGACAGGGAGACACAATCTCTCCAAAATTGTTTAGAACACTTTTAGAGTATGCATTTAAAAGAATAGACTGGAACAACATGGGAATAAATATCAACGGAGAGATGCTAAACCACCTACGTTTCGCAGATGATATTATTTTAATTACCGACAGAATAGACCACGCTAAGGAAATGCTTGCGAAATTAAAAACTACATCTGCCCAGGCTGGATTCAACACATCCAAAACCCAATTTATGACAAACCTGGTAACTTACCAAAACATTTAAGTAGATGGAGAGCTATTCGAACAAGTAGTAACATCCTATATAAATACCTAGGACATGAGATAAAAACTGGTCGCGACAACCAAACATGTGAGATTACCCGACGAATAACCTCAGCGTGGGCCGCATATGGAAAACTGCGTTACGTATTTAAATCAGACATTCCAACCTGCCCTAAAAGAAAAGTGTTTAATCAATGTGTACTCCCTGTCATGACGTATGGCGCAGAAACCCTTACTCTCACCAAAAAATCAACTGAGAGACTCCGAATTGCTGAAGGCGCTACGGAGCGCTCTATGCTAGGTTTGACCTTGAGAGACAGGGTAACGAACAATGTAATTCGACAAAGAACTAAAGTCACAGATGTAGTGGAAAGAATTACAAATCTCAAATGGAGTTGTTTAGGCTACGTGGCAAGACAGGGAGATGACAGATGGACGAAGAAAATTATTGAATGGCGACCTAGACAGGATGCTTATAGAAATAGAGGACGTCCTCCAACCCGCTGGACCGACGATCTTAAGCGCAAGACCGTTCCAGATGGAAATCGTTCAGGGAGGCCTATGTCCTCCAGTGGACAAGAGAGGCTACGTGATGATGATGATGATGATGATGAGCAAAGGCAGTAAGTAATAACTTTACAAAAATGTCTCTCTCACCTTTCACATACCAATGTGGCATCACGGCGCCTACAGCCAAAGAAAAAGCAAACATGCTCGTCAAAATGTTTTCATCGCACTCTACCTTAGACGTCCCCCAAGGCAAGGGCTCTCCCCACACTAACCCAACATCAACACTACCATGGCAGAAGTCAAGTTTCATCACCGTGATATTCGTAACATACTTAAAGAACTAGATACTCAAAAGGCATCAGGACCGGACGGAATACCTGCCATCGTGTTGAAGAATTACGCCAACGAACTAACATCCGAAATTTCAAGGCTTTTTTCTCTATCTTACGGGAAATGGATTTACCCATCTTCTTGGAAAGTCGCTCGAGTGCAAACTGTTCCAAAAAAAGGCAAGAAAAACACGCTCTCAAACTATCACTCAATTTCCTTGCTTCCAATAATCTGCAAAGTCATGGAACGTGTAGTCAATCAGCAACTACTCAAGTACCTCGAGAACAACACAATAATCAGTGATAATCCATACGACTTTCGCAAAGAGAGATCGACAAGAGATATATTGGCCTGTGCCACTCATATATGGAGTAGGGCAATTGAGAACTACGAAGAGTCTCGAGCGATTGCGTTGGATATTTCGAAGGCATTCGGCAGAGTTTGGCATGACGGACTGCTCAACAAACTGCCATCCTTTGGACTGCCAGGCTCTCTCTGCAGCTGCAGCTGGCTTGCCAGTTTCCTTAAGAACCGATCTCTGCACGTTGCAGTTGATGGACACATCTCAGACACATTCACCATTAACGCGGGCGTGCCTTAGGTACAATACTTCCACCAACTCTGTTACTCATCTATATTAAAGACCTGCTAACCGAAACCAATAATCCTGTTTTCAGTTTTGCAGATGACATTACCCTTGTCTCCCAATTGAGATCAGAAAAACTTTTACCAGCCTGACACTTATCACCGCAGACAGGAGCAGGATACAAAAAATAATCAAGACCTGGAGAAAGTTCAAACTTGGGGCAACAGAAATTTGGTCCAGTTCAATGGAGCAAAGACGCATGCAACCACGTTTACCAAGAGGGCCAATACGGCGGGCCATGAAATCATTATGGCAGGATCGACCATTCCTTAATCCTCGGCAATCGGACTGCTGGATGTCTCGGTCAACAACAATATGTCCTGACATGACCACGTTGCTAACATAGCAAAATCAGCCTCCCAAAAGCTTGGTGCACTATTTCGCAACAAAAAACTGTAAACAGCGCAGCAGTTGCTCTTGCTCTACAAAGCGCAAATAAGAAAGTGCTTAGAATATTGCTCACACATTTGGGGTGCCGCACCAAATCACACCCTAAAGCTGCTAGATTCCATTTAGAAGAGAGCTGTGCGTCTTGTCGGCGACCCGGAATTGACCCAGAATCTGGATAGTTTCGAACACCGCAGACATGTGGCCATGTTTTCCTTGTTTTACATATACTTTCACGACAGATGTTCCCAGCATTTGGCCCGCCTCATCCCGCCCCCGGCAACGCCTGTCAGACAGTATCGACAGACGGCAAGAGTGCAACAGTTCGTCGTACAACTGGAAACACCTAGAACATCGCTTTACAAGAACTCCTTTCTCTGGCGCAGTGCATCACTGAGTGCCAGGACAGCTATTTCCCCCTAATTACCCCCTGCAACTATTTTAGAAGCATGCCAATCAACATCTTCGCACACACACTGCTCGTCAAGCATCATAGGATCTCCCTTTAGTGTCTGTGCCACTACCATAAAAAAAAGAAGAATTACAAAAAGCTAAAGATCCAGGCGTGTATTTAGTTGAAAAGATTCGGTTCTTTTGAATCATGATTTTCAAAGGGTTAGCAGATTTGAACTTTTTTCGTGATATTTTGGTGATTATTAATACTGCTTATCTTCTTCTTCTTGAGCGCTCTTTCTGTCATTCCTGAACATATGCGTATCTGCGTCATTTTCATTTTTGTGGTGCCCGGGTTTTTTTGAACCCAGTATCTTCCATCTACTTCCTTAATATTATGTATCCAACTTTTCTGTGGTTTTATCTCTTCTCCTTCGTTTCTCATGGTCGCCCCTGTGCCCTAATTTCTCGCCATATGTCCAACTCAACGCCATTTCAGTTCGGTCATACGTTTCATCACTCTGGTTGTTTTCCTAATTTCTTCGTTCCTTATCTGGTCTCCTAGCGAGATTCCAAGCATTGCAGGCTTCATTGGTGTTCTCAAAGCCATTGGTTCTAATCCATCCATCCTAACTGGGAGAATACAGGAATAATGCGCTCTTTTCTTTTAAGGTTATTGGGATGGTCGGGTCTCTGAGAATATGATGGAGCTTCCAGAGGGCGCCCAAGTGAGTCTTACCCTACTGATCTCTTCTGCTTTTTAGTTTTCTTTGCTCTGTTTGATGACGTGAGCGATTGTACAGTTGGAAAATTTTCAGGTTATAAGCACTCATTAATTTTGTTGCGCTTTGGGTCGCTTGTGACTAGTACAAAATCGTTAGCAAATCGGATGTGATTTAAATACGACCCGTAGAGTTTATGCTACCACCAAAGCAACAACAAGAAATCAAAATGAGAACCAAAATCCACCCAAGGTTCTTCTCAGAACCAACTCTGACAATAGCATCCATAAACATAGAGGGCTTAACGAAAAACAAAGAGGAGCTAGTATCAGATTTCTGTATAAAGAACGGATGCGACATTCTGTGTGTACAAAAAACCCATAGGGACGTGACCCATCATAGACCTCAGATCGCAGGAATGCACATGTTAGCAGAAATTCCACACAACAAACATGGAAGTGCTATTTTCGCCAAGCCCGATAAGGCTATATCATCAGCATATTGCATCCAGAAAAAGGAATTGAAGTTATCACTACAGAAATAGGCAGAGTCACAGTCACATCCGTCTACAAACCTCCTACAGAAGCGTTTGCTTTTGCACCACCAAAAAACTTTGATTCTCAGACACATCGACTTGTCATTGGCGATTTCAACAGTCACAGCACCTCATGGGGTTACTCTGAGACCGACAACAATGGGGTAGCAGAGGAGGAATGGTGTGAAGGGAATGATTTCTCCCTTATACGTGATTCTAAACTCCCATATTCATTCCGAAGTAAAATCTGGAGAAGAGAATACAACCCTGAACTATGCTTTGCCAATCTCTGTGTCAAAAGAGTCTACGATCCCATACCAATTGGCCTTGAAGTTTATGCTGCCGTAAAAGCACCAACCATTTCCTTCAGACGCAGATTTAACTTTAAAAAAGCAAATTGGTCATAATTTGCCAAAATGCTGGACCAGAGACTTAGCAGTGTAGAACCGAAACCTGAAAACTACAGTTTACCGAGATACTTAATGAAACCTGTAGAAGTACTATACCGAGAGGATGCAGAACCCAATACATAACGGATCTGTCTGGCAATACTAAGGATATCTTGAGTAAATATACTAAACTGTATGAACGTGACCCATTCAGCGAGGATACAATAAACTGCGGTATATCACTGGTCCACAAGGCCAGAAAAATGGATCGAGAAATTGGAGGGCCTAGACATGACACATAGCAACAAGGTAGCTTGGATTTTTATTAAGAAGCTTAAAGGAGACCCAGTTGTAAAACAAAATTCTGTAGCTCAACAACTACTAAAAAACGGCAAAACAGAGAAAAGGATCAAGATAAAAAAAAACAACAAAGAAATCACGCAATAGCGACCATTAGCTTGGAAACGCCTTTTACGGTCAAGGAGTTTAATAATGCCATCAATATAATGAAAAATGGGACTGGAATGGACGACATATGTACGGAACAAATAAAGCACTTTGGTCCTATAACGAAAAACTGCTTGCTAACCCTTTTTAACAACTACGTTTCAGACCTTAAAAATTCCAAGATTATGGAGAAAATCCAAATTAAATTGTCTGCTTAAGCCAGGAAAGTACCCGGAATCTGCCAGCAGCTATCGACCAATTTCCGTTCTATGCCATCTTTTTAAGGTTTAGGAACGTCTGATTTTAAATCGTATGGGAAAAACCATAGAGCCTAAACTCATACCGCAACAAGCAGGTTTTCGACCGGGGAAGTCATGTACTAGCCAAGTATTTGCATCTTAATCTATTCCTCTTCTTTTCTCTTGGTCGCCATTTTATCATCTTTGTCCACCACATGTCCAATTTAATGCCATTATTTATGTTTTGCTTTGGTTATTTAATTAAAGTAAATATTTTAACGTTTTAACGGCAGTTTGGATTGATTTTACTCATAGTTTTATTTGAGTTTAACAACTTAACAGATTAATCTTTGAGATTGCCTTAACTTAGAGCTTCGACAGATTTACTTCACCTTCGACTTTGTTAGTTTAGAAGTAGCTTCTGAGGGGGTACCACAAGTTTTCTTGAATTTTGAGCAATGGGGCAGACCTTTTAGGTTTGATGGACTCAAACCAGGTGGTCTTTCCAGAGTTGGAGTTAGCTCGCAGTTTGTGGTTCGGGTTACAGGTTTAGGATGTCCATAAGAGTCTCCGCAAGTCTGCTTGCATATGAGCGCTGGATGAGCGGATCTGGTGTGAGACAAAGTCTGCAGGAATATTCCGCTCGAGAATTTATAATAGAAAATTTGCTGGCTGCAATTTAAGGCTCATTATTTATAAGTTTGCTTTGTATATTTATATAACGTTTTTCAAGTTCAAATTCAAGCTTAGGAGAAGGTGATAATTATTTAATAGTTTATATATTTTAGTAGTTCACAGTACCTTAGTTTTATTTCTAGGAAAATAGTGAAAATTTGGTGTCAGGCTTGGAGAAACCTACACTTGTTTGACTGTGGGTTAAATAAAATTTCGTGATAGATTCATATAATAATTTCTTTCAGTTGGATATACAAAGAGAGACGTTTTATACAGATGGAATTCAGCTCGCCAAGTTGCCATAGCAGAAGATATGAAACTCTCCCAGTTCGATCTTATAGACACGCCAGCTGGAAACCAAACCTACTCTCTTTTTACCAGTTCTAAACAAGCTAGTCTAAGGCGATTAAAAGCAGCAAAATCTCATTTAGGTAAGTAAATTAACCGTCTCAATATATAGAACTGTTACATGTTACGCTCTAATTCTGCCTATAAGCATTAATGGTCTACTATCTACTAAATGACTTCTCTTCTACTATCTACCACCGAGTAGAACAATGACTCTACTCGGTGTATCTACTGTCTAAAATTATAAGCGAGATAATCTTTGGTTTTAAAATGGGGAAAAGTCATAGTTCTGTCAGACTTGTGGATCTGAATTTGGCATTTGGAAGTGATCCAAGTGGTAGTCTCGGTTAGTTTAAATTAGTCCTCTAAAAAGCATGCATTCTCAAAATAGTTTAGACAAGCACAAAATATCTTAAACAAATCAATTATGCAGTCCATATTCATTATTTAAAAGTAGGTATATTTAATAGCATGGTCCTGGCAGTTGGATTAGTATAGTCAGCTAGATGATGTCATAAGAATAAAAAAATTAAGCACAATTTGTTTTACGCACATTATATTGATACCAATAAGAAAATTGCATGCAAAAACTAAACCACTACTGTCTGATCGCTGCTCACGCATATCAACTTTGCATGTTTAGATATTACCATCATGAAATATTTTGATAAAATCTTTGTTATATAAACGCGCTCATCATGAAGTGTATTTCATAGCCTTTTAAAACTTTGTAACCAAATCTGAAGGGCACCTATTAAACTGGAAAATTGTTAAAGCAATGTTGCTTAATGAGTTTTTCGAAAATTACGTATCGAATTTTATAACCTTAAAGTTTAGTATGATGAAGTATTATTTAGCTCGTTTATTATTTTATAAAATATTAGTTTAAGGGAATGCAAAACTCATCTGGGGTTTGTTAGTTGAGGAAAGGTTTTAGTAATCACAATAATAGTCAATTGAGCCGATGAAAGGCAATTTTCGATCAAAACTGGACAATAAGCTCCATTTACTAGCCAAGCGGTGTAGGTCAAAAGTGTCAACAGATGGCGACACTTTGATTGTTAATAAGTTGTGGAAACGAGTTCAGATAGTAGTGAAACGGATCCTTTGAAATATATAGAGAGTAGTGACGAATATGTTCCGGATTCCGTTGAAAGCACAGGCGATTGAACATTTTGGTGTTATAATTTGGGAGTTTATGATTCACACAACTTTAAAATATAAATTATCTCAGAAAGATGGTTACCTGACTTAAATTAATTTGCTTTCCACTGGCACATTTTCTGCAAATTGAAGAGCCAATTTGCTTCTAAAAAATGTCTAGAAACAACCACAACGCTTGCCTTTCATACACTTGATGGCTTAGACAAAACGAAAGTTGGCCAATTAACCGAAACAATAAATACAACCGTAATAATCGATTTATTATAGATAATTAATTTCAAATTAAATCCTAACGCATACATTTTACACCGACTTCCACTTGGCTACCAGCAATTAAACAGACAATCGAATTAATAACCATCGGTTAATGACATTAGTTCACCGGTACTGATGCTCTTAATTTGCTTTAGTTCAGCTTCGAATTGATAATTATTGTTTGATCAGAAATTCGTGAATGCGGCCGTTTACACGTAATTTCGTTTCAAGTGGGTTGTTAAGAGCGAGGCCCTTGAAATGTCCATCTTTTTGCGTTATATACATCATATAAGCTCTTATCTGTCTGGTGTTTTTATGATAATGATGTTCAAATCGAAATATGTATTACAAGCTTGTATTGATTATAATATCATGGGGACCGGCCTAAGTGATTTCCCTTCTGCTATTTCGTAACTCAAGATTCTATCACTATACGAGAGGGTCATCAGAGATAAAATTGGGCCACTCGAACGTGTTTTGCTACCATTTTCGTCATCAGACTAGAGTGTAAATCATTTTATTTAAATATAAATTTATGACTTTATGTTGGTACTATTTCAAGCAGTCCGTACACGAGAATAAGACAATTATTTTTAAACAGAATTAGATATTTGGGAAACGAAAACAAACATTTTTCCCCCTTTTTTATACATGAGAGGGGCTTATATTAGCACACAGGATATATTGTTAAAAATTCTGTATTATATTCCGGTATAGTTGTCATCACAAGAATACGAGCCCATTGAAGCAGCTGAGCGGCCTACAAAAAGGGTAAAGGGTAGAAGGTCTAATATATTTGCAAAAAAGTATGGGCGATACATAGCTTTAAACCATATAAATCCCCGGGAGTAGGTGGAATCATTCCAGCCTTGTTACAACAAGGTCTAGAACATCTACTACCACACATTCAATCAATCTTCACAGCCAGCTTTGCACTGGGCTACATTCCCAAAAACTGGAGGATAGTTAAGGTAACGTTCATACCAAAGACAGGGCGACGATCACAAGAGGAACCAAAGTCTTACCGCCCCATTAGCTTAACTTCCTTCCTTCTTAAAATGATGGAAAAGATTATCTATAGGCACGTCAGAAGCAAAATCCTTTCTAATGCTCCACTGCATGCTAACAATTCACATAGCAACCATCGAAATCTACCACCCATGCTCTTCAAAATCTCGTCCGCGATATAGAGAAGGCACTGGCTGAAAAAGTAGTGGCGCTATGTGCATTTCTAGACACAGTAGGTGCATTTGACAACACCTCACGTGAATCCAGAGATCCAGAGTTCCAGAGGAGTGGAATCAACCACTACACAATGTATAAAATCCATGCTAACCAGCCGTAAAGTGACCGTGACCATTAGAGAAACAACTGTCACAGTCAAAGTAATAAAGGGATGCTCCCAAGAAAAGGTCCTATCGCTCATGCTTTTGTCTCTGGTTGTTGACGATGTACTGGTAAGACTGACCGAAGGAGGTTTTGAAGTCCAAGGTTACGCAAATGACCTAGTTATAATAATAAGAGGTAAGCATGACAAAGTTCTCTCAGAACGTATGCAAAGTGCAATCAACCAAGGACATGGTGTACAAAGGAAAGACTAAATGTCAACCCAAGCAAAACCGTAGTGATTCCATTCACAAAAGAAGGAACTGAACCTTAAAGCACCCACTTTGAGAGGGACAACGGTAGAGCTTTCAAAAGAGGTTAGGTATCTTGCCATCGTTTCTGTACCAGAAATTAATCTGGAACACACACCTGGAAAAACTATCAAAAAAGCAACGGCAGCGCTCTGGGCCTGTCGACGCCTCTTTGTTAAAATATGGGGTCTAAAACCCTCCATCATCTGGTGGTCCTTAAACAGTGTTGTAAAGCCTATTATAACCTACGCCTGTTTAGTGTAGTGGGTAAAAACAAAGGAAATAACAACATAGTGAAAGCTAACATGAGTGCAAAGGTGTGCCTGTCTGGGTATAAAAGGGGCTATGAAAACGTGCCCCACAGCAGCTCTGGAAACCCCACTTGACCTCCTTTCGCTGCACATATGCATAGAAAAGGAGGCTTGGACCAGTGCACAAAGGGTTACTCAGACACAAACACTGAAGTCAGGAAACCCGACTGGTCACCTTAAAACTCTGAAAGACATCCAGATAGAGGCGATGTCCAAACCAACCGATACAAAACTCCATTTTGATAGCTCGTTTGAAGTGCTAATCAAAGACCGCAATACTACAGGGAAAAGACTAAAATAACTAGAGAAGGGATCACTTGCCTGGTACACAGATGGATCAAAGATGAAAGAAAGAGTGGGATCCGGAGTTTACGGACCTAGCTGTCAAATCTCTGCACCTTTAGGAAACATTCCCACCATCTTTCAAGTAGAACTAAATGCTATTAATATAGCCATCTCTGAATGTGCCAAAAAGGGCCCAAGAGGTCCAAAGATCTATATCCTATCAAATAGTCAAGCAGCCTTAAAAGCGTTAGCATATAGCAGAATCAACTCCCGGATAGTGTGGGATTGTCGGATGACTGCAGATCGACTGGCAAACAGAAACAGACTCACCTTAATGTAGGTACCAAGGCACGAGAGTGTGGAAGGCAACGAAGCCGCTCACCAGCTGGCACGGAATGGTGTACAGATTGCATTTTGTGGGCCTGAACTATTATGTGGCATCACTAGAAGGCACGTAATGAATGAACTCAGAAATTATGAAAAAATACGGAGACACATTGGGCCAATGCACCTGGGCAGAGACAGGCCAAAAAGCTCATCTCTCACTCGCCCAACTACACAAAAAAGCTTCTTAAGATGCAAAAATAAATAGATAACGTAGACCTTCTCACTGGGCATGACCCCTGCTGGTACCACCTCACGAAAATGGAGAAAACCACTGACGAATAAAGCAGATTCTGCCAAATAATGGCTGAAACATCAGAGCACCTACTTTGCGAATGCTAGGTGCTGACTTGCCAAACGCTGAGGCATCTCAAAATTGTCCATGTAGCACCTGGTGATCTACAACAGCTCAACCCTCGAAATATTCTGAGGTTCTCGAAGGAGATAGGAATTTTCGTGTAAAATAGAAGGGTATACATAAAGGATCAATTGTGGTCGACGTGTTGAAGGCTAAATCTTGCTGAGCGACTCCTCTACCATACCACACCATACCATAGAATTTGTCCTCATCATCTTCTTCATCTCCATTTCATTCATGTAGCATAATTTCCCAAATATCTATAATTATTAAACTAGTATCTTTCATAACCACTATTTTGTGCTTAGTCTCTTTATAATAAGAAACAATATGACTTTTTGGGCAAACATCATTCCTTTTTAACCATTCTGTTAAGCAGTTATGTTGTGTCAATTTTTGCTTGTTGCAATGAATTGAAACAAAGAACATTCCTCTTTGAATTGCATTTCACTTTATTTTTTTAAACCAGTTATTTATGGACTCACTATTTCTGACTTCACTCTTTTCAGTACTCGATTTTTTAATTTGAGTTCTTCCAAACAGCACTAAACTTTTGCTGCTTGTTTGTTATGCTTATAATAACACTTCTCTGGCCAAGGTTAAATCGAAGAACTCGATAAAAAGTGAGGGTCGGTTAAAAGACGATATAGCAAAAGGTTAACATACATGAGAAATACTTTTAGCATAGAGAGATGTCTAACCATTTCGAAGGAGGTATTTATTTCAAAATTTTCAGGAGGAGGAGGAGGTACACGTCTAGAGAGACTAGAGATGAAAATAATAACTGTTTTTGGCGTTGAAGACAAGTTATCGCCGGATATTTTTCGTTAAAAAATGGAATAAAGATAAAAACCTGAATTGGTCAATTGTCACCTGCGACATATTCACAAATTGCCTCCTTATTTTCGTTAATTTTTAAAGAAAATTATCAAAATGATATTAGGTATCACAGAAACAAATTCATAATAGGACAAGCAAAACCTTCACATAACCTAGAAGAGATCAGAAGGATAGAAGAAAGACACTAGAAAGCTGCTGCAGATTTTGAATTTGATTCAAAGTTGAATTATCTATTATTTA
>MU190176.1:20962-45365 GCA_016904865.1 Pissodes strobi | reverse complement strand
TTCATGCGAGCACCTTTTGGTAAAGTTAAGAAATTTTTAATTGTTATCTTAAAGGAAAAGTTATGAAAAGTCATACGCATTTAAAATAACATGGAAACTGTCCATTAACTGTTAATATATTAAACTAAATTTTAACAAAATAAATTAAAGAAATGTTAAGGAACAGACACCCAATAGCTATGACCAAAAAATGAATAATTACCGAAAAATTTAACAAAAAGTTATTATTGTGTTACAATGCCTATTTGACTAATTAGTTACCAATATGAGACATTTTCACATAATGTTAACTTAAGTTTGGTATTCAAACTGAAAAATGTTTCCGAAATATCTTGAAAATGAGCACACAACTCTGGAATGATCCTCGCAGAAGCAAATTATTGTAATTAATATCCAACTAAAATTAA
The DNA here is from genome assembly GCA_016904865.1 of Pissodes strobi. NCBI lineage: Eukaryota > Metazoa > Arthropoda > Insecta > Coleoptera > Curculionidae > Pissodes > Pissodes strobi. The sequence goes on along the minus strand of MU190176.1, from coordinate 44,958 downwards.
AATATAGTTGCAAATGTTATTTTACAAATAGAGACTGATAATCAAATATTTAAAAAAGGTTGTCCCCTATTATTATGGTATAATAGAAAGTTATCGCACAAGTAAATAAGGACAAGCAGTATTAAAGTCGCAGTTGTATTTTCATTATTTCACGTATCAGATAAGGTCAGATATAAACGTACATGTTCGTCAGCTCCTCCAAGCAAATTTAATCCTAGATCCCTTTGTGTAATTTTAAGTCTTGTCTGTGTAATATTATTTATTTATATATGACATGTTAAGTTGTATCTATGTAAATGTAAAGCTCAATTTTATCATAGAATTGATCTATTTTTAATTTTTTTATCACTACTATTTTTCTGACGTGCAAAATTTCTCATGTATATATTGTTGTGAATAAAGATTTGGATTTGGAAATTGTTTTCGATTTAATTTTATACTGTTCGAGAAACACAACTTCCTTATGTTCTCTCTAATTTGTGCTTAGATTTGGTAGTTTGAAAAAAAATTAAAAATATCAGAAAAATGGCAAGAAAACTGACAACAAAAACTTAGGTTAGAAATAAGAGGAACAAAAACTAGAATAGAAACTAAGAAGGCATTTGCAATAACTCTAAAGGCCTGTTCATTTGTATTTGCTCAACCTGCTCGGAAAATCAAAGAAATCAGATATGACACGAAATGTCATATCTGCACTCCAAGCAGATATTTCCTGCTCGGACAACTTCCTAGCTTGCTACCCCAAATGAATGCACTTTTTGTTAAGACAGCACATAAATAGGATATTTTATATACAGGGATGTTTTTCTCAAAAAAGACCACAATGCGTTTCAGCCTTTCAAATTTTAAAAAGTGGGGTTATATTATTATTTTATATTCCTCGGATTTTGCTGATTATCTGTCATCTTTCTGCTTTTGCTCCAATTGCTCCACCTCCAGACTAGGTGCAAGTAGAGTATGATCCAACTGATCTTGAGCACAGTGCTCCATCCCAAGGGAACAAAAAAATATCAGCTGCTCGAGCAAAATGAACATCGATCACCTGCTGCAAGCCGCTTAGACTCGTGAGAGCAGACCAAATGAACAGGACTTAAATGTAACAACAAAATAAACTAGAACAGTATTTTAATAACGTCGACCTTAATACTGCTTGACAGTAATAAAGCCAACTGCGATAACTCTCTATTAACCGTAAAAAATTATATTTAGAGTATTTGTGCTTTGTCTTTATATAAAGACAATGACTTGGGCCAACTGATGAGATGAGGCTCATAATATAAGCTCAAATAAAAGGTTTTTTTAAATGTCATTTCTAAAGAAAGCAAAATTAGTATCACTATGTTCTCGAAGAGCAAATTTGTAGCCCATTTGCCCTGTCAAAACTGAAAACATCTTGTACAGCAGAGATTTTTTTATTTGATCTCTGTTGTACAGTGTACACAGAGTTGTCACAAATTTCTGCGATATTTTAACATTATGAAAAGCTCATCAAAACATGATAAAATGCTTTAAACAAAACATGTCCTTTCCGACGACTATCTTTGTTTCTGATATATTATTTACACTTCACTTACCTTGTTAACAAAGTTTCGACTTGAGTTTAATCACACTGAATTGCACTGTTAAAGTAAATAACAAGGTAAAAATCTATCTGGCACTTATCATACAGTACACATAACAAAGCAAACACAAAATAAAATAATTACAATCCAGAAATCACAAAGAATAGCGGATTATTTGTGCCAGAAATTACACTAATAGCTATACAATTCTCAGAACGAGCAATCGGCCATATGTCTGATCTCATCTCGACCAATGGTGAGCCACTTTCTCCTTCCAGTCATGCTGGATTTTACGTTCGCGTAAAATTATTATAATTATGAATCGGCACCGAAGCCGTCCCCTGCCATCTAGTAGTCCAGGCCCAGAACTAATCAATCTCTGACAGACTATCCCCTATATATAGACAATGGCTAAACGCTAAACCGTATCGGGCAAATTAAATGAACTGAACTTTGGCGACTAACCAAAACTAACCGAAAACATTAAATTTGATTGTAACGTATCGGAGTCGGTTCAAGTGACTAAAATAAATTAAAACCAACTGAAATTAACTGAAAGTTTATTGAGCGACTAACCAAAACTAGCCAAAAGCACTAAAAAGGGCTACAGCGTATCGGAATAATTTAAAACATTAAAGTAAGTTGAAACTAACCCAAATTAACCGATTTTTGGCGACTAACTAAAATTAACCAAAAACGTAAAAATTGGTTATAACGTACCTACCGGCATCGGCAGCGATTCAAATGACTAAAATAGGCTAATTGAAATTAACCGACAGTTGATTGAACGACTAACCAAAAGAACAAAAAGCACCAAAGAGTGCTAAAACGTATCGGAACAGATTAAAAATATTAAAGTAGGTTAAAAATAAACCAAATTAACTGAATATTAGCGACTAACCAAAAACATTAAAATAGGTTAAACGTATCGGAACCGAAACTAACCGACAGTTGATTTAGTGACCAAACAAAACTAACTAAAAGTAACCAAAAGCACCAGAACGAATTTACGCGGCTAACCAAAACTATTCAAAAGCATTAAGTTTTATTATAACGTGTCGGAGCCGGTTCAAATGAATACCACTGTGGTTTCATGCGAGTGATTTTTCAAAGTCGCGTCACGACATGGAGATTTTTCCTGAACGTCACAAGACGGTTTATGAGAAATTATTGATTATAACGTATCGGACCCGGCTCAAACAAATGAAATAAGTTGAGACTAAGCGAAGCTAACAGAAAGTGATTGGACGACTAACCAAACTAACCAAATCTTATAAAATTGATTATAACGTTTCGGAACCGGCTCAATGAATAAAATAAGTGAAACTAACCGAAAGTTGATTGAACGACTAACCAAAGCTCACCCAATCCATTACCATTGATTATAACGTATCGGAACCGGTTGAAATGACTTAAATAAGTTGATACTAAGTGAAACTAACCGCGCTAGATCGGGGATTAAGGGACGGATCGAATTAATTTTTTGGTTAGTTTTGTTTAGTCGTTCAATCAACTTTCGGTTAATTTCAGTCAGTTTCAATTTATTATAGTCATTTGAACCGGTTCCAATACGTTATTACCGATTTTACTGTTTTTGGTTAGTTTAGGTTGGTCGCCAAATATCGGTTAATTTGGGTTAATTTTAGCTTACTCCAATATTTTTAATGTATTACGATACGTTTTAGCCGGTTTTGGTGCTTTTAGTTACTTTTGGTTAGTCATTCAATCAGCTTTCGGTTACTTTCAGTTAGCTCCAATTTATTTTACTCATTTGAAGCGGTTCCAATACATTATAACCAATTTATATGTTTATGGTTAAATTATGTCAGTCGCCAAAATTAAATTAATTTGGGTTAGTTTCAACTAACTTTAATATTTTTAATTTGTTCAGATAGGTTTAAGCCCTTAGTGCTTTTGGTTACTTTGGCTAGTTTTGATTAGTCGTGCAATCAACTTTCTGTTAATTACAGTTAGTTTCAATTTATATTAGAACCGGTTCCGATACTTTATAACCAATTTTAATGTATTTGGTTAGTCGCCAAAATTCGGTTACTTTGGGTTAGTTTCAACTTACTTTAATATTTTTAATCTGTTCCGATACGTTTTATACCTTTTTGGTGCTTTTAGTAACTTTTGGTTAGTTTTTCAATCAACTTTCGGTTACTTTCAGTTAGTTCCAATTTATTTTAGTCATTTGAATCGGTTCCGATACGTTATAATCAATTTTAATGTTTTTGGTTAGTTTTGGTTAGTCGTTAAAATTCCGTTCGTTTTGGTTAGTTTTAACTTAATTTAATTTTTGTAACCTGTACCGGCACGTTTAAGCCCGTATTGGTTATTTTTGGCGAGTTTTGGTTAGTCATTCAATCAACTTTCGGTTAGTGTCAATTAGTTCCAATTTATTTTAGTCATTTTAATCGATTCCGATACCTTATAAATCAGATTTAAGTTTAAGTAAATAAACTAACACGATCTCTCACGCGTATGATGTCATGTGTCAAATGTAGCATACACTTTTTCACGATTTGAAGCCCTATACCTACTAGGATAATAGAAACATTTTCAATGTTAAAATAAATAAAAGTAAAAAAAAATTAAAACAAGCTTTTATTTAAATGCACTAAAAGGAAGAAAATAAAATTTGAAGTAAATCAAACCCATTATTTTGTTACGTTAAACATTTTTATATGATATAAAAGCTTGTCGCCAGATTTTCCTGTTTAAATTTCTCGTGACAAGCTTTTATATCATATAAAAATGTTTAATGTAACAAAATAATGGGTTTGATTTACTTCAAATGTTATTTTCTCCTTTTTAGTGCATTTAAATAAAAGCTTCTTTTAATTTTTTTTTACTTTATTTATTTTTTACTTTTTAGTAGTTATTATGGCATAGCAAAATCACAAATTTAGTAAATATTATATTTTTATTTATAAAACTTAGATTCGTAGTATATAATAAAAGCCATTTTGAATCCGCCACTTAAAATTTTCAAAATCTGATAAAAAATGTATATTCCTTGTCCCTAAAAACCCCCTAATATCAATTTTAAACGAAATCGGACATACTTTAAGTAGTGCATTCATCACTAATCTTTAAAGGGAGGGGGAAGTGTAAGCAACACCACTGTCTTTACAAGAATAAACAATGGCAACACCATAGTTTTATATTTTCATTTGAACTACAAACGCATACCAAAATTTGAAACCAATTGGATGTGTAGAAGTGAGCTAAAATTGACTTGCAACATTTAACCCAAAATCGGCCATGTTGAATCAGCCATTTTATATTTTCAAAATCTGATAAAAAATTTAAATTCCTTGTCCCCAAAAACCCCCATATACCAATTTTAAACGAAATCGGACATATTTTAAGTAGTGCCCCCCTACTCTACCCTTCATTCGTAAGCATGACCATAGTTTTATATTTTCATTTGAACTTCAAACGCATACCAAATTTGAAGTCAATTAAATATGTAGAAGTCAGCTAAAATTGACTTGTAACATTTAACTCAATATCGGCCATGTTAAATCCGCCATTTTGAATTTTCAAAATCTGATAGAAAATTCATATTCCTTGTCCCCAAAAACCCCCATATACCAATTTTAAACGGAATCGGACATACTTTAAGTAGTGCCCCCTCCCCTATCCCTGAAAGGGGGGTGGTGTAAACTTAACAACATTATTATTGTATCGTCTTCGGAACTATAAACGTGTACCAAATTTCAAGTCAATCGGACATTTAGCAGTAGTTCTAATTCAGCTTGCAAGATTTGATTACAGACAGACAGACAGACCCACAGGTGAAAGTAAATAAAAGCTTGTACCTAATATAAGGAGTTGCTACAAACACAAAAGGTCATGTGAAAAATTCGCAATTATTAAAACATAAACGGATTTTAGCTCACGCTAGTGGTGACGAGCATTTTATTTTTGCCGTATTTGTTTTCTTTTCTCTAAATAACAGAATTTTAATAAAGACATATTTGTTGAACCGATTATACGTGTAATTGAAAAACTGCATATTATTAAAAAAATGTTATAAATCTTACCTGATAGGGTCTTTGGGGCATCTAAGAAATGATAATCCGTCACCCACTTTTATAATGCAATTATCCGCACAACAATATCTCGCCATTGTAGCGATTCTAATAATTATTTAATTCAACGCGACCCAAGAGTACAGAATATCAAGGCGTTTGCACACTGGCCGTAAAATAATTCTCCCTCGTAGTGTAGCCACCCCTGGCCGCGAACGAGATTGAGCCGGATTCGCTTTGAAGGTAAAAACAGTCGGCGAAATTGGAAATTTGCCTCGAGTGAAGCTACCGTATATACTTATTTATACCGTGGTTTAGCCTGCCGGGGGGTAACTGAGGTAGACCGGGATCGCGTTACGTGGGGTAAGAAGAGATGATAAAGTAATCACGTTTAGTTTATAACAATAACAATGTATTAACGATAAAACTTTAACAATAATTATTGGTCAGAAAAATGAGATTCTATTATACCCGATTACTACGGTGCGCATGTTTTCTCGATTTGAGGTACTGTTTATAGGTCTTTGTTTACTGTCTTATAATTTATAGTTTTTCTAAAGAGTTGGGTTTTATTTAAGAGCACTAAGAGATTTCACTAAACTTTTTAACTGACTATTTAGACACTCGTCTTTCTCAACACTCTGACAAACTTCTTGTCAAGACTTTACTATGGAAGTTGTGAAACCCCTGGTCCTAGCAGTCGTCAAGTGACTAACCGGTGCCAGGTTTGGAAGGAAAGGAATGGAACCTAAAGCAGTCGTATGGCTAACTGTAGGAGCAGATAGAACCCAGAAGGCAGTCGTCAAGTGACTAACCTTGGGAGCTGGAGGTGAGACTAAAGTCTGCCAAACTGAGGGTTCGGTAGCGTATTTATATAAAACAAAGTGATGATCATTGCATGCATAAGGTTCAAAGTCGCTCCCGTTGATTGCTCGCGTTGTTTATAGTTTGCCTTTAATGTTTATATAACAATCTCCAAGCTCAAGTTCAAACTTGCGACAGGGTGATGTTTGTTTAGTAGCTTATGCATTTTAGTAGATTACAATATTTTTATACTTTTTTAGTTATTATTATATCAGAACCTAAAACTAGTTGCTGGAATTACTTTAAAAAGGAAAACCAATTTGCTGTGTCTTGTAAAAAGTGCCTAAAGATGATCAAAATATCTGAGAATACATCAAATATGCTTAAGCATTTGAAGGTAAAAATTTAAATATATCTACACTTTTAATCATTTAATTTTCGTATTAATATAATGTACTAGTTACTGTATAGTGTAACGGGTAAACATTCGGAGTATTTAGTAATATAAAAAATCATATGATTGTTACGCGGAGTCAATTATGTCGAACTCGATGAACCATATAATTAATGTACACGCGGCGTCCTATATGCGACGATTTCTGATGCAGGTGCAACTGTATCCCAAACAAGAAACAGGCTTTTGGGAAAAAGTATTAACAAACTAATATTTCTTGGATCGATCCCTGAAGATGATTGGTTTAATTAGTGAGTTTTGCTTGTTTAATAAATAAATTTTTTAATATTACAATAATATTTATGCTTTATGTTTACAGTTTAAATGTCCTGAGTTGTTTTTGTTGTTTCTTCTAGTTTTACAGAACGAAATCTTAAAATTATGCTTCTTTAATTTTATTATTAATATAGTAATTGAAACTTGGAATCACTAATATGCGAAAACCCGTTAAATTGTAAATTTGCCTCTAAATTACACGAATTACATGCTACATGTGTATTCGTACTCGATACCTATTTTCAACGTATCGAGTATAATCGATACCATTCCTACGAAATACTCACAAGTACAAAGTATCGATACTTCGATATATCGATAAGACAGAATATAGATGGATAAGTAAAAAGGATAAGGTAGGGATATATACTTGCTCTTTGAATGGGACCCCTCAGCCTAGGAATAGGGTAGAACTTAGAGTTAAAGGAAAGAAATGCCTTGCTTTAATAGATTGAGGAGCAGTAGTATCCCTTGTGACACCTGATATTGCCATGGGGTTTACAAAAAATAATTGTAGGACTAGTTTAGTTGATATTCAAGGAAATATAATTCCAGCCTTTGGAGAGGCTAGTATACCAGTGACTTTTCCGTGTAATGTAACTGTGCCACATCATTTTATCATTATCGAAACAGGTAGTTTTCATGCAGATATGATCTATTCCTAAGATTTTCTGCATAAGTATAGTGTCAAAATTGATTGGGGAAATCGATGTTTGGTGAGGAAATCGAAATGCTTACTGAGAAGCCTGAAGTCAGGACAGATATTATGATGACATCATCCGAGGAGAATTTAAAGAAGTTATTAGGAGAGGAGAGTGCGCTACCACTTTAAAGGTAATGAAGGATGTTCTAGGAGAAATGGAGACTTTTCCACAGACTTCTCGGATAGAATCTTCGTCGTTACGGTCAATAACGACGGAGAACAATGCTTAGATGATTGGCCGTCATCTGGACATAAGTGCTAAACAAAATCAAGTACAGGAAATGAGAAAGGATGTGGCAACGTCTAGGAAGGCTGCAGCTTCCAGGAAAGAACGAGAAAGTGGTAAGCAGAATAAAGGATCAGCACAGAGGAGAAAACGAGAAATTTCAGAGAACAGGATTGAGGATTTTGAGAAAAGAGACTGCGAAACGACGGCGTCAAGGCGTCCCGTTTGAATGAAAGTGCTTTATTGTCCAAGGATTATTACAATGAATAAATCTTATTGACAAAGCATGATTCAAATTTTGACACATACACAATTTTGTAGTCAATTGAATCTTGACACAAATACATATACCCTAAGTACAAAAGTACCACACTTAACAGAATACTAAGTAATACATGGCACAAGTAGCATATCTAAATACTATCCTGCTTAAAGAATTCGTCAATGCCATAAAATGCCTTCGACAACAGCCGGTCTTTCAACTTCTTCCTAAACATCCTCAGATTTAGGCTACGTCTCATCTCCAAGCTTAGGTGATTATATATCTTTAAGCCATTATAAATGAAGGAGTCTCTAATGAGGCTCAGGCGAGGGATAAGTAGGGGCACATGGTCTATCTGTCTCGTGAAATGGATTTGTTGGCGCTTAGGAAAATCGGTTTTGTTTTTATGAATAAGGCAAGCAGTTTCTAAGATGAATAAACAGGCAAGGGTTAGTATATTATTGGAAATAAAAAGAGGCTTGCAATGAGCTCTAGGATGGGCATTGTATAAGTTTCTCACTGCTCTGTTCTGAAGGATGAAGACTGATTGGAATAAATACCTTGAACAGCCACCCCAGAATGGAAGGGCATATCTGAGGTGTGATTCAACATTCGCAAAATAAATGTTACGGGCGAAGTGTTTCCCCAATTCTTGGGAGGTAATACGGATAGAGTAGCAGCCAGAGGCCAACTTTTTATTTAATATTAGAATGTGATGCTGAAACTTTAGACTATCGTCCAAAATCAGCCCAAGGAACCTAGAATTATCAACAGAAGTAATAGAATGATTACCTATCTCAATGTTGTTTACCATACAGTTAAACCCAAGAATGTGAGTCTTCGACAAGTTTAGACAGAGAAGATTAGAGTCGCACCATTCCTTAATTTTATAGATGTCGGACGACATATCAGCCCTGAGTTGGTCTACGTCGTGACCACCCCATGATACAGACGCATCATCCGCGAATGCCGTGATCGAACCAGACAAGTCAAGCTGAAGAAGATCGTTAATGAAGACTAGAAACAACGTAGGTCCCAAGACAGAGCCTTGAGGGACACCGCATGGAACACTCTGCTTACTGGACGAAACACCCCCCAAAGACACAAACTGGACATGATCCGAGAGAAAGGATTGAAACCACTCAGAAGCCACACCACGGAAGCCATAAGCCGATAGTTTCCGCAGCAGTATACCGTGGCTCACGCAATCAAACGCTTTAGATAAGTCACAGAACACTGCCGCGGAGGTTTCCCCTTTGTTGATACACCGAAATAAATTCGATAAGAGATCAAACATAGCATCAGATGTACTCTTACCCTGTTGAAAACCATACTGGTGTTGATTTATTATCTTGTGTTTAACTAAGAAAGAAGTAATTCGTTTACGCGCAAGGGTTTCAACCAGTTTCGATAGTGTGGAAACAAGAGAAATCGGCCTATAATTTGACGGGGAACCATGGTCACCTCCCTTGAAGAGGGGAATGACCCTGGCAACTTTCAGGCTAGACGGAAAAATCCCCGTCTCAAATGATACGTCAATGGCGGAAGACAACGCAACAATGGCATCCATTGGTAACTGAGCCATTATGTTCAAGGAAATTCCGTCCTCACCAGCAGCCCTCCTGTTTTTCATGGATTTGATAGTTTCATCCACTTCTTGAGGTGTGGTCGGAGAAAAATAAAACGTCTCAGGAACATGGGCTTTGGGGAGATAAGATATAGGGTCAGTTGCATGGTGCAAGTCCTTAGTCAGATTTTCGGCAACTGTGCAGTAGTAATTATTGAGGTCGCGTGCATTAATGTTGGCTATAAACAACTTCCTCAAACTTTTAACATTCATATCCATATTGGACCTTAAATCTATGCATATAACTATATTGTCTCTATAGCTGAAAGAAGTAGACAACTGGAAGATTCGATCCGCCATTTGAGTCAGAGAGTAATCAGAATGCAACTCTCCACTGATCCAATGCACTGACCGGTCAGCATAGCACAGCATGCCAGACGAAATGCCCCTAGCACTACGGTCACCAAACACCAACACATCGGGCAGGTCAGGTGTAGACCGAGACTGCAATGAAGCTCGAGTGGTTGTGACCTGCTCCCGCGCATGAAGCGAGCCACCACTCTCCATAAGTGATGCACTCTGAACTAAGGCGGGGTCAACAACAGACAATTCATCGCATAAAGAACGTCCAGTCACATCCGATGCAGGCACAGACAGGGGACCATTGTCGCACTGCCGATCATCAGTAGCGTGAGTTGAGGTATTGGACAAAAGTTGTTTGAAGCTTTCAAGTTCACTTGAGAGAAATTGAATTTCCTGGTCTTGGGTCTCAAGTGTTGTGTGCATTTGCATATTAAGATCTTTGATCTCAGATAAGGCATCCATAGATCTGCGCAGCTCCTCTTTATTAGTCTCATAATCAACTTTTAGAGCGTCTTTAGTTCTTTGTAGCTCAGCTGTACTCGCCTCAAGTTTGCTCATATAATTGCTGTCTGCTGTTTGGCAAGCACTATCATAGCTGGAGATACCTGATGGGCAAGTCTCAGTGAATGTTGAGACTTTAGAGCAATATGCAACATGGGCATTTTGGCTTAATTCAAACAATTTGCTTTTCAACGCATTGTTCTCGATTGTAAGGTCACGTTCTAATGACTCTGCCTCCCTGAGAAGAGTCTGATAATCAGTCTTAAGCCTAGCGATATGATCAGATCTGCCTACACGATCAGCATTGGCTTCCTTTAGGGCTTGCGTAAGGCATGACACTGATGTGGGATCCGAGCTGTTAGCCTGCTCGTAACAGTCCGCCGAGCATAAGACTAGGTTGTCGCGGAAGACCTCCAGTCCTCTGCGTCTTTGAAGACAACTTTTATGGTAAATACTATGACATTGTATGCATATTAAGTTATTTTGCGACTTATGTTTGCAGCACTGGAAAACCAAAGCCATATTTGCAGAAATCTATATAAAAGTTTAAAAATGTAAACACTTAATCAGTAAATAAGTAAATAAACAAACCAAGCAGACGACAAAAAAGCATGCAACAACATAAACAAGCTAGGTCAGTGCCTCCAAAAAAAAACACAAACACATTCCACAACTGTTCACTTTGCAGATAAGAAATAAAGTCAGGTATCTCGTCTAAATACTTTGAATCAAATAGCAGGACCCACAAATCAATTAGATTAAAGTTACTTGAATTAATATTTCACCAATCTTCGTCAAAATCAAAGGGCAGTTACTCAAAACACTAATCAACATCTCACATAATTTTTAGAATTTTTGGTTTACTTTAGGGACTGTAAATCTTAGATTTCAACAGGAGCAAATGAATGTGTGTATCACTTTCGACGACCACTGTATAAGTCTCATGTCCAGAGGAGAGTTTTGAAGTATTTGTTGCACAGGATATAATTCCCTCAATGTGTCAAGCTTTGTGTTCAGCTAACCTTCGGAATTCGTCGAGACTCAAGGCTCAGCATTTGGTACTGGAACTGTTGCAGGGTAAAGACACTATTCGTAAAATCCAGTATTTTATTTACTCTTTCAAGATAAAATTAATAGCCAAATTTCCGTTCATGAAATCTGATCCGCTCTAATAAAAACACTTTAATTCTTTGAAACCGATAACACCGTCACGTAGCGCAGCTTCATCAATTTCAAATACTTCTCTGTGTTGATTGCTGAATCGTTGTTGTTTTAAGATATACAATTTCAAACAGTTTTAACCGTGAGAAGAGAGTTCAGTTCAAATTAAGAGAGATTAAGTTTAGGTCTTCACTGCCTATAATCGTCAGGTAGGCGGGCGCCCTTTGTGCTGTGTCCGAGGGCATCCCGCCAATTGTTTTTAGTCACTAAGTTTATTATGTTATTTTTTGTAAAGTGTAAAGTTTTTGTATTTATGTTTTTAAATAAGTGATTGCACAGTAATTCCATAAAAAATGGATTTTAATTGGGAAACGAGAAAGCTGTGAACTTCGGCGAAGAAAATAAAATTACAGTCCACTAGAAAGACATATTTTTGGTCCAAACGAACCGGATTATTGGCGTTTTGGAATGGAAATAAGATTATGGTTGACATAAACTTGGATGGGTCCTGCAAACAAAGGTGGATTCAGCTGGACATTACAAGGTCAGATCTTTCCTATTTATTTATGAATATAAACAAGGCGGTGATTGTTGCAAGATCTACAAAGTGCTCGTAAATAATTTTTGTGAATTTGGAAATGAACAGTTATACAAAACATTTATTAAATAAGATATTTTTAAAGGAAGGCGTACTCCATTTATGGTTAAGTAGGGTACAATATGCAATATTTTTAAGGAAAATAAGGTATTAAGGCTAAGGATTAATGCCTTTAAAGGGTTTATTATTTTCGTAGTATTGTAATAAATAGTATTTGCTTAGGTCAGTAGTCAAAGGTCGACACCCTGAATAAATAGGGTTATTAATTTAGCAATCAAGGTTAAGGTGCTAAAAATATAATTAAATTTAAAGGCAAATAGGTAGAGATATTATAGGGAAAAAGGATTTATTACTGTAAGTCAGTACAGTCAAAGGTAGGCGCACTGATTTGTGTAATATTTAACAGGTTCGGTTCGAGTAAAATAATTAGGATTACAATAAAATTATATTTTATATCGGTTAGGTTCAGATATTTAAAAACTAAAAAATGGATGTTTTAAAGAAACAAAGGGGCGTATTTAAACGCAAAATAATAAGGTTAGAAACGTTTGTAGTGCAAAATCAAACTTCTATAATAGATGTAAGTGAGTATGAAACCAGGGAAACATATTTGCAAAAAAGTTTTGAATATTATTGTGAAATACAGAAAAGTATTGAGGAGTTAGATGAAAATGAAAGTATAGATATGGAAGAAGTGGAAGCAAAATATTTAAATTTACTTTCTAAAATAAATGCGAAAGTTAAAGAATTGTCTGCTGCAGTTAATCCTCAGGGTAGTTCTAACCAGAGACTATTAACGTATTTAGACAGGAAAGCGCCATTTAACGTTTTATAACACTGTTTTCATGCAGACGTGCTGCCATCTCGTGCTTGTACGGTAAACGGTAAAGCATTAAGATTTTTTTTGCGGTTGCCTTAATGTCAAGATACAATTTGTATCGCCTAAATGCATTGGATTATCATTATTTAGGATTGCATTTGTGAAATAAAACATGATTATCTAATATCATACATATATTTGATAAAGTGAGATAAATTCATTGTTTTTATTTTTCAGATCTCATTTTTAGTATCTGGATATATACTCATAAAGCGGTTGCCATACCATTTATGGCAACGCGACGACTTAAAAAAGCATGATTAGATGATAGGCAATTGATTAATTGTGGCATTTTTTGCAATTAGCGCCGGCCTATGTTCCAATTATCGTTTCTGTTGTCTAAAAATGAGCTAAGAAATAAACATATAATAACAGCACCTGCAGATGTCTATAAAATCTACCTATACTAATCTTAAACTTACAACTAGGGTTTATAATAAAATGAATCAAATATCTTATAGCAAAAAAAATATTTACTATCATCAGTATCATTTAATCACAAGAAAGTTTGCTGCAAAGATCGAAATTTCTCATTAGATCCCATGAAATTTTCTCAAAATGTATATCTTGTTACATTTCAGATCTAAATAGAGAGTAAGGAAATGTATCTTTTAGGCTACTGACATTTTTCAGAATTCAACGATGTCTCAAAATTTCCTCACACCCCCTTCAACCCGAGTTTTTTTTTCAAAATATTACATTCGCGCCTTTTTATGACCTTGAAAAAGTGTACCAAATTTGAAGTTAAAGAAAAAATCTATATCGATTCTGAACCCAGCAATCAGGTTGAGTCAAAAATAATATTTTTTAGAAAGATGTAGGTAAGTCATAAATAGATAAACTAATCGAAATAAGTTAAGGTGTGACAAAACCCAAAGGGCCAGCCCGGATTTTAGATAAATTTGTTTCGAAAAATTGTTTTATTTTTATTGATTCAAAGAAAATCAAATAAAGTAAATTAGTTTCGAATTAAATCACCCCCGAGAGAATTATTAAATAAAATCGTAAACTTATTTTGTCAAATTATAGATTGAAATTGGAAATGTTTAGTAATGCTCGAATCGCGTTACAAAATTCTTAACATCTAACTTAGGAATTAGAGTAAATAAGCATAAAAGTCATCATGCAAGCCTATGCCAATCTCAAGAAACTTCACTTATCCTTGGACTATCATCCAAATAATTTGGAAACATTCAAAGTTCACTAAACACGGTTTTGCGCGCGGACTATTCCACCACTTAATTCGACATTCATGCAATTCCCCCGAAAATCTTGATCAAAAGAACTCCATTGGTCAATAGGCGTTGCCAAAAATGTTCGTCATCCAAGTCGAAGACCTGAGTGGACTTTGAAGCGCTACCTTGGAAAGCAATTGAATGACCTCATTTTGTCCAGAGTGGAAAAAACCCAGTAAAACGCGAAGAGCCGTTTTCGGCGAAAAATAAGCTTCCTGCGTCCTTGTCGGTGTTTCATGTGCAGCAGGCAAAAATTCCAGGTATTTCGGGGGGAAAGACACGCCTCGAAAGTTGCGTAATATCACGCGGTTCTTAGGTGGCCGGAGATTCTGGATTTTTCTGGGGAATAAAACGCGTAAAAATTTCTGCTATAAAAGGATGATTATATCGAAGAAAAATCAGTCTTATTCTCCAGTCCAGTTGCAGTGGGTCACTATGGCCAAATTCAAAATGTTATAAGAAATATCAGATGTAGCGAGCCGCTATGCTGAATTTCATTTAAATAGTTTAAAAGTTAAACTAATAATTTTGTAGTCGATAATATGGTCATAGTTGTGACCAAACCGAGAGTAGTGCCTTTCAGTTTAAGGGCTCGTGGAAATAACGAAATAAATAATTGAATTCATGTCAACGATTCGAAAAGTAAAGAAAAGTAACGGGGTGAACCATCGTCATTCATCGAGAGTTAAGATGTTCAAATCCAAGAAAAGGGAGCAACGGCGACAGGTTCCGAGTTCACGTTAGAGATAGACTGTAAGTTTAGTTATAAAAATTGTTAGTATATTTGAAAACATTTATCGGTGACTGTTTGCAAGAAATTCATGAATAATTCAGTATCACATTTCAGTATTCGAGTTAGACAGTAAATCTAATCTTAAAGCATAAAAATTGTTAGTATATTTGAAAATCTTTATTGTTGACTTTGTGCAAGAAATTCACGACTTTCAGTAAAACATTTCAGTACTCAAGTTAGACTATAAATGTAATTCTTAAAGCATAAAAAATTACTGTATATTCGAAAACATGTAGCGTTGCCTGTTGGCAATAATTTCAGGATTGTTTCGGCAAATTTAAATGATGAGGCAGAGTGCCTGTATATTGGGAAACGTTTAATGTAGTATTTGATAATTTCAAGAGTAGCCCATTAAATAATTAATGTTATAATACTTCGCATTTTATTTAATTAATTCACTGCAGACAAGCATATCGCTGACCGAAATTATTTTATTATTCCATATTTTTTGACTGTCTAGGAAAATATAATATTTTAGGAAAGTTGCTACACTGAAAAAAAATTCACAGTATCTAATTAATCATACCAGTGTCATTTTCATTTATTGTGCCAGTTCTGATTGTCTGACGCTGTAGATACGAGGTCATATTAAATATTTATACGAATAAATTTAGCCACTATAAAAAAGCTCCCTTTCACTTATTTTATCAATTTCAAAAACATCATTGATGTGGCTTATATTTAATTAATTATATTTAATATACCTGAGAATAGTAAGTAAGTACTGGTAAGAGGCATAAAGTGGTTTTCAACTAGGTAGCGGAATATGGGTGGTAGCCCAAATGTAAAGGAAATTATTTTACGTCAAAATTAGGGTGTCAACACACTGGTACTGCGAACCCGTTTACAGCTAATGAACAAAGATTGAAGAAATGGCCGAAAAATACAGTAAGTAAAGGATTAGGGTAAATCGGCGGTCATTACAAAGGTACCTATTTCCAAATTAAATATTCTTACTTTTCTTTGAGAGCTTCTTTCAATGCATTGCTCACTATTTATAAACAACATTTTTCCCCTAAAAAGTTATTAGTTAACATAAGTGTGCTTAATTTGTTTTTACTTAAATTATTTATTTTGATCAGATTATTTGCTTATATTTAATTTTCAAGTGTTTGTATCACTAAAATTTTGGTTGTGTTTGACTAAAGACTTCAGTATATGTACCTAAGTATTTGAGTTATTGTACTTCATAAAATAAAAACTGTTCTAATCTAATAGAATGTCAAGACATGTTTTGGGGATTAGTGAATAGAAACAAATATTTAATACTTTAAAAACTCAAACCTACATTTTTCCAATTTTATTCTCTTAGAAGGAGTTGGTGACGAAAAACTTGTTGCAGCTGAAGTCAGATCCGGATTTTGGAATTCAGTAGAAGGCAAAGCCATTTGAATATCTGGCTGAGCAGCGCATGGATGTGTAGAACCTAAAAAAAATCATAAAAAAACATGTAAAAAAAATTAGTTACAAAAAATATACCCTTATAAAGCATCATGCAATTTTTCCGTAAAGGGTAAACAATTTGAGAAAAAGTGAAGACCTTTCTTGTCGTAATTTTTAAATGTGACAATTTTCCTAATAAGTGTTCTTCGAAAAAAAAACAATCATCAATTTTATTCTCTTACCAGGAGTTGGTGACGAAGATCTTGTTGCCGCGGAAGTCAGATCTGGATATTGGAATTCAGTAGGAGGCAAAACCATTTGAATATCTGATTGAACAGCGCATGGATGTGTAGAACCTAAAAAAATCATAAAAAAATATGTAAAAAAAGGAGTTACAAAAAAATACCCTTATAATTTGGAATGCCATTTTTCATAAAGGGTAAACAATTTGAGAAAAAGTGAAGACTTTCTTGTCTTAATTTTTAAATGTGACAATTTTCCTAATAAGTGTTCCTCGAAAAAAAAACAATCATTGAGATTATAGGATAGGCAAAAGACTGTTCAAATCTAATGGAATGTCAACAGATTTTTCGTGGATTGGTAAATCGAATCAAATATTTCATACTTTAACAATTCATATATGTCGCATTTTAAACCGGCTAAAAGGGGAATTAAAGTGTAGGGTAGGTTCTCACCAGGTATTTTCAAACACGGAACTGCGTTTATTTTTAGTCCTCTCCATGGGGATAAAATGCTCCTTGCAGACTATGTATTTACTATAAATCTCGTCCATTGTTAGAACTTCATAGTTTGCTGGTTTAATCCTATCAAAATCCAAGCCTTGAACAGTTCAGGAAACTTTCTGGGAAATGGAAACCGGTGACGTTTACTCTCCAGATTCTTACATTTGAAAACACAGCAATGTCTAGGATTGGGGGATGGTATGTACGACGAATTCCACATAGTAAAGTTTTGAGTTAACACTGTTTATTACACACACCACCAAACAAGAAGAAAATTAAAACGAATCGCTATCGAAAAATAATTCTAAATTGCTCACAGTACCCGAAATCAGACATAGATAAATTTAATAAATTTATAAGGGGGAATAACAGGAGCGGTCGGCTCGCCACCCACCGAATCCGAGGGTGCCGGAACGGCCCGGAACCGAACAAATTTTGTCTTGAGTAAGTGACATCTGTTACTTGTACATAGAACTTTTTCGTTTTGTGTTGAAAAACTTTACTGGAAACTGTAAAGGAGAGTTTAGCTGGCGACATCTGTAGTCTGTACAGTGAAGCTAACAAGTTTAGGGTGTGTTCCTTTTCTTTCTTTACTAAAATTTTTTCGTGTACTGTGGTTCTAACTTGCAACCAAATATATAATATTTGCTTGCAACAATCTCCCGGTCTTGTAAGCACATCGGTTGCTCAAAATAATGCTAAGTTGCCAAATTTGCGAACTCCTACATTTTCTGGTAAAATTGAGGAGTGGCAAACTTTCTTTGATCTTTTTATGGCTATTATTGATAATAACACAAGTTTAAATGACGTACAAAAGTTTCTTTATTTGAAAGGTGCTTTGTCGGGGGAAGCCTCAAATTTAATTAGCGATTTGCCATTAACAAATGAAAATTATACAAGTGCTATCGACATATTAAAAAATAGGTTTGACAACAAATTGGTAGTTATAAATGCACATTTAAAAGGTATGCTAGATACACCTCCTATACCAAAAGGTACTGGAAAACAGTTAAGGGCATTTTTGACTCATATTAGGCAACATGTAAATTCACTTAAAGCGCTTAAATTGCCAGTTAAGGAATGGGATGTTCTTCTAGTTTTTATTTTTACACAGAAATTAGATTTTCAAACACACAAAGCATACGAGTTGGAGAAAAATCTCGCTCAGCAAACATTTGCGGCTTCTACAACGTTACCAACTCTTGATGATTTTCTAGATTTTTCAGAAAAAAGGTGCATTGCTTTAGAAAATATTCAGTTTGATTCCTATAAAGGTGAGGGCACAAATTTAAGGGATTACAAAGGTAAAACTTTTAAAACTGCACTTTTAGGTCAACAAAATTTCCCTGACCAAAAAATTAAATGTAAATTTTCTAATAGGGAGGGGCACGGGGTGGTTAGGTGGTGGAAATGCACCAATAGGTTATTGTCGAGGTGCTGCAAAATCCTTTGTGATGAGTAGTGATAATAATGTAAATTTACTTTGTTCTAATGTTCCAACTATCGATTAAATTATTCCAAGGTTTTGGCAGCTAGAAGAGGTTAGTAATAAAAGTGTTTCAGAGTCGATCTTGGTCGATTGTCTGAACAAAAAGAGATGTGCTCTTAGGCACTAAAATTTACCATAGGGCTAGTTCTAAAGTCATTTTGTAAATAAAACAAAAAGCTTTAGCATTATATGAATATTTTAATAAGTTACTTTACTTGAAAATAACTAGAAGCTCATAAATACACCAAATATAAACACTGAATAATTGTGCGTAGTCAGTGCTACGATGTGAACAATATTAGTCCAAGCAAAGTTTCGACCATGAGTAATATGACATAAATAATACTCTTAAAAACTAAAGCATTGCGTAAACAGTTGTAATACTGTCACGACTTGTGTTTTTTATCTGTGACGACACGCCTTACTTAGCGTGTAGGAGAGCAACTCAGATTTAGGAACGCACTACGTCAAGTTGAGAAGAGATAATAAAGGAGACACATCGATAAAACAATAACAAGTTTATTTACAAACAAACTTAACAACGGTTAGATTGTATACTAATAAAGGCGTGTTTAAGATTATAGATTAGTTAAGAGTTTACACTATACCCAATTAATATGAAATGCATGTCTTCTCGAGGGAGGCTTAGTTCAAAGTTTGTCTAGCAAGCGACGTCACTATTTTATTAATAAAGTTTATGTGAGCGGGTTGTCTTTTATTTAGGTATTTGTTCTGATATTTATAAGGTAAGACTTTTAAATTTTATCACAAATTGCTAAGGCACTTTAACTACTCTTTGACACTCCCCAAAAACTATCCCTTCACTAAAAGTTCTAATACTTCATAAATTCGACTCTCTCTATACTTTTTAGTAGCCCGCGAATGCCGTATACCTATGCATACGTTCACCCAGGTTAGGTAAGGACCTGACAACCTTATACCTGTGTATAAGTGTTCTCAGTTATGGGGGTTGTGGGATAGAACAGCTAGAAGCGTACGCACCTGTGTGCTGTACGGCAACCAGACTGAGCGGTTTGAGAGACCCAAAAGTCTGAGTAACTCGGCGTTTGCCTGCGTATTTATATGTTACAAAATGTTGATGATTGCATCATTAAGGATTAAAGTCGCTCCCGTCGACCGCTCAAATTGTTTATAATTAACAGTGAATGTTTATATAACATTTTTCAAGTTCAAGTTCAAACTTGCGACAGGGTGATATTTAATTAATGATTTTAATTAGTTCACACATTCCCCCTCCCTGATAACGTTGGTCCCCAACGTTTTAACCTGCCTTATTTGTTTTAAAAGAGAGAGAACCGACCTCGATTCGAGAAGACATACTGTATTGCACCTAATTTTATTATAATTTAATACATATTTCGTCAGTGGACTTGTTCTGGCTTAGATCCACCCATTTCCATTTCATGTAGTAAGTTCTTGTATGATTTTCCTTGCTCTGTGTGCTAGTTATAGGTACATGTAACAAAAGAAAAATAGTTTTACAAGTTGTACTAACAATGTTTTAATCTTATCCTGTTTTCCTATTTGTGACGTTTTTTGTTGTCTTATTAACAAAATCATAATTTCATAAACCCGGCTGTTTACTAGAGATGTATTATTTCAAAATTTATTTGCTTTTATGGCCAATAACGTTTTACGTCTCAATATTCATTGTGTTAATAAAGCAACTACGTGACAAACGTATTATTTAAATACGGTTCTGTTTTTAACTTATTACTAATTATATATGATAAAACTCTCTCGATTTGATTTCTTTAAGCTTATTGATCTATTCTACCTTATATCTAGTGCAAACCTATCCGTTTTTGAGAACATCTTTTTATACTGGCTTATAATGCCATTTTTTAAAACTATATTTTTATGTCTATGGACAATAAGATGCCTTTCATATGATATCTCCTCTATTAAGATGCGTCCATCCCAACAGAGGTGACATTAATTCATTGTCTTTATATCGGTTAGTTTTGGGAATAGGACTGTTAGTGCGATGTATCTATAAAGATAATGAATTTTTTTTCCTTGGTATTAAAAAGCAACTCATTGCGGTTCTGTCTAAAAATAAATTACCTATCCTATATTAACAATTAAACTTATTTCTTTTTAGAATAAATTGCAAATGCCGGTCCTGTCTATATTCTATTTAGCCATTGTTCATTACTTCTTATTTTTAAATCCATTATTTACACATTTATCAAAACTATATAGTATATAGACTTTCCCGTCTATGTATAAAATATTTGCTAACAGCATTATAACAGTTTATTGACTCGGTTATATTTCTTGACCTATCCAAAATTTGCTGACATTGGTATAAAAAATCACTCAATTTCTTTTTACTTGCTGACTCAATTCAACATGCTAGCTTTGTTTAAAGCAATAGAATATCCTTGCAATATATCATGTGTCTTTATGAATCTTATTATTTTCTTAAGTTATCGCCTGGCAATGCAATCTCGTGTCACTTTGATGAGTTAATATTAATAATGCTATATAAATTAATAGAGATTTATACGTTACGCTTCCGTGGCGACTGGATATGTCATTGTTTACAGATTCCTTTGCTGTCGGCCATTCCACTTAAGTAGTTTGCTTTTTTGTTGCGTACTGCTTGTTTACGCAAATCCTGGTGGATGGCGCTCGTAGTTGTTCCTTTTGGTTTTGTAGCAGATACAAGTCATAGTGGGTTCTTTCAGTTCTTTGTTCCTTGAAAGGCGTGGTAAAATGGCGTCGACTTAATTTGCTTCTTCGTGTGTTGGCATTGGATGGGCTAAAGAATACAATCAAATATAAGTCTCGTGAATATGATTTTTGGCAATATCAGATACTTGGCAAGATTTGATCTAAGGTTTGTTATTATTGAATTATTTTTTAAATTATCTAATTCGTTGTCTACTGCTGCGGTATTTCATTCATATATTATAATATCTTATACTTTTTTATCTTCTAGGAATCCCTAGTCGAAGAACTGGGCAACTTCTGAATTTCTACTAGTGATTCTTCGAATAGCTAAGTCCTGTATGGACTCGATTGGTACTTTCCAATGGCTCCTGACTGGTCCTGGATGTGATCCATGCGGCATGGTCTCAAGGTACATTATTTACAATTTCTTACTGCTTTTCTATACACTTTTTGGTATCGCTTACATATACATTTTCCCATATCTTTATTTTATTCTATGTTTCTTATATTTACTTTCCATATCTTAAGTTTTTCTTACTTAAGGCTTACTTTAAATGTATATAGGCACGCTATGTATATCTATGCTAGGTTTATGCAAAAAAATATTGGTCATTATATTGTTACTTATATATCCACATATGTTCTATTTTAAACACACATTATATAAACATATTTTGCTCATATATTTCTCCAATATTTCTCCTTATGTATGCCTTAGATAAACAACTTTTGCTTATATATTTCTTCACTATGTACGCTTCTTCTTATCTCAAAAACAACTTCTTCTATATTTCTTCTCACTTTACATATATAACTTTTCAACTTATGTATGCTTCTTCTATATTCTTCATACTTTACATAAACATTTCTTGCTTATGTAACATTTCACCTGGGTACTTTGCCCTTGAGCTTCTCGGTACCAAAATACTTGCTCGGCTTCCTTGAACGTCAGCGTAGCTACTTCAGTCCCTATATGCTCAACTTTTCCATGCCTAAATTTTTTGCTTTGACGTTATCTTTTAG
This sequence comes from Pissodes strobi, assembly GCA_016904865.1. Lineage (NCBI taxonomy): Eukaryota > Metazoa > Arthropoda > Insecta > Coleoptera > Curculionidae > Pissodes > Pissodes strobi. The sequence continues at coordinate 22,195 of MU190176.1, read as the reverse complement.
ACCATCCGTCGTTGCATTTTTATTTAGACTGGAGAACACTTTATTTTATAACACTTCCTCGTATACAAAAATATATCTTCTGTATATACTCTCAATACACAGTTTTAATGGCAACTCACATTTACTTGTGCTTTACTATATATATCTTCACATTTGCTTCACCTATTTATTTTGCATACATAGTTTACTCGCTAATATTCTAGCTTCATTTTTCTTCATAAATCCTAGGTTCTATACTACGTTTATTTTTCTATGTAGTTTATTAACTTCCTAAGTGTGTTTATCTATATACTTGTCTTATTTACACTGGCTTATATTATGCTATGTTTCACTATATATTTTCTATGTTTCACTATATATTTTCCTTATTTATATTTTAACCTCCTAAGTGCCTTGTATATATCAATTTCTATGAGCACTTGGGTTTTATATTTACACTATTTACATTTTGAGGCTTCGGGTCTCTCCTAGTTTCTGTGTTTTGTTTTCTTAGTTGCTTAAATTCTTCTTTTACTTGAGTACTTGTTCCATATAATTATATTTTTCCTCTCTTCGTCCTCTTCACTTGTTTCTCCTGCTTGCTCCATGGTTTCCTTTAGTTTCTCCTATACAAATCTGTTGTATTGCTCCATATACCTAACTATATTTATGTTTTCGGTATTGACTTGCACTTTCGCCAAAAATTAGCATTCCCACAACGTAGTTAACTTTTTCTTTGTTTGTTCCAGGTACGAACATAGACCCCTAGATGGCGCTTGTGATGTCGACCGCCCGTACTTCGGCAAGCCTCCGTGGATGCAGCACGTGTCTGTACTCTGTCTTTGGTGACGCCGACCGCTCATAGATGGCAGCACTTGGACGGACCTCGGCGCGTGATTCGAAACCAATATGTGCTTATTATATGTATAGATTTTATGCAATAGCTAAACTGACCTAGCCTGCGTTTATTAAATGTTTAATTATTTAATGATTTACTTGATTTTGTTGTTTAATTTAGTTTATTACTGTTGTTGTGACGTAGATTCATTAAGATGGCAGCACTAGGCCCAATTAACACTTAATTGCTTTTTTAGATGTGACATAGATGAATTATGAGTGTCATGAAGCTCAATTAATATTAAATCACTTGGCAATCGAGGGTGGCTTGTTTTAAAGTTTATTTGGCATAGTGATGTCACTGTTTAATTTAATAAAGTTTATGTGAGCGGGTTGTCTTTTATTTAGGTATTTGTT
>MU190176.1:0-20952 GCA_016904865.1 Pissodes strobi | reverse complement strand
AACTTGCGACAGGGTGATATTTAATTAATGATTTTAATTAGTTCACAATACTATGCTAAAATATGGTTATAAACATAACTTTGAAGCTATGTACAGTCTTTGTTTATATAGGGAAATAGTTATTCAACCTCGAACTGAAAAAAGGCCTCATCGCTAGATGGCGTCCGGCCTGAAATGTGTCCATTCTTGAATTTAAAAAACTTACTACGCCTCCTACGAGAGACGTTGCAAGGTGGGAGTTCCTACATTTCTATTGGTGCGTTCCCAAAGGCTGTTACCTGGCGACGCGGAGTGGAGCCGCGTGGACGAGTGTTCCTATTAATTCCGAATATCTCATTGTTTATTTTTATATTTTCCGCCATTGTTCAAGTTGAAGAAGCTTTACTTTGTAAAATGTTTGTGTTTGGGTTGTAATGATTAATTTTGGGCTGAGTAAATTGCGATTATCTATCTACGTTTTTTTTTCTAGGTAAGTACAAAAGTACCCACTTCCTTTGTTTTGTAGTTTTTGTCGGAAATCAGATTATTGCAATAGCAGTTTCGAAGTTTAATAAACAGAACAGATTTAATTAAATACGATGAACATTTTTATAATAATCATATATATGTAGATAGGGATAGGGTAAATCTTTACATCTACTTTTTTATATCCATCAGTATGCTTTCTCATAATATTAACGTTTATTTTGTACGTAAGTACACATACACAGATGTTGCACGTCTAGGTGTCTATGAACAGTTTTGAATAGTTAATTAATTGATTGATAGGCATGTATAAGGAAGGATGACAAATGTATGGAATGAATATTGAATTTAATTAATAGCATATTATGATATGTGTATAAGAGCACTTTTAAAGCACGCGCGCTTAGATTTCTTTAAATTTACTTTTTTGGGTTGTTCCACATTTGTATTTTTTTAATTGTTTCAGTTTTTGATAAACAAATTCTTTACAAACTAAGTCAAAATTACATTAGATTTTAATTTGTTTCAGATAACGTCTATTTTGAGAGCATCAATTTGTAAAGGAACATCCCCTGGGCGAGAAAGCTTTCTTTGATCGCTGTGCCTACAAAGTATGTCTTCGTCATTGGTGCCAAATATTTTCACATTAAATGTGGTTCAAGAAATCTGAGCAGTTAAATTTTTAAAGACTGCTTTTTGTGTACTTGGGTACTCTTTACTTCACCTGATCACCAGTGTTATTGTGCCTATCCCGAAAGTGCCTAGACCAAATAAACCAGAAGAATATATTGACCCATTAATTTATTATCGGTAATAGACTAAATTCTGGAAATTGTGGTATGCACAATTGCGACAGTTTCTAGAGGCAAACAAATTGTTATTTAAAGGTCAGTCAGGTTTTTGGGAAAAACATTCGTGCGAGTCAGCATTACAGTATGTGTGTTCGAAATGGTGTTCATATGTTCTTGATGGAAATGTTGTCCTGAGCGTTTTCATTGACCTTCAGCGTGCATTTGAGACCATCAATAGGAGAAGACTTATCCACAAACTACAGGCCTACGGAATTACAAACAGTGCACTTATTTGGTTCACTGATCACCTGGAGGATCGCTCCCATGTGACTAGAGTGAATAATGTGTCCTCAAATCCGTTTGATAGTGAGATAGAGGTGCCGCGGGGCAGTGATCTGAGCCTCCTTTTGTTTGTGCTATATGTCAATGACCTAGACCGATATGATATGTTTCTAAGTTTGTTTGTGGACGATATGTTGATCTGTGTTTGCGGGAAGGATTTTAATCAGGTAGTACATACTATGAAATCAAAACTTGACATCCTTTATAACTCGTTGTGTGTAAATAGGCTTAGGTTAAAAAAACGACAAAGTACATGGTTTTTTGGCTCTAAGCAGAATTGTAATAAATTTCTAGAAAATAATTATTGGATTAAGATAGATATCTAATAGCCTATTTGAAAATGCATCTAGTAATATTTAGGGGTAGTCTTGGATTCTCAGCTTAATTTTTCGTTACATGTAGATCATATTAGAAAAAAAATTCGAAAAGATAGAATTTTTTAGGAGAATAGCTGAGATTCTTAGTCACTGGAGTCGTGTTCTTATATATAATACCATTATATATCCGCATTTCAATTACTGTTTTTCATTGTTGATATCAGGTAAAAAGGCTGATATACAAAGACTCCAGTTGCTACGAAATAAAGCTATGCGCACTATATTGTTCTGTACACGTTATACTCCCATTAATTTGATGCTAAAGCCACTTAGATGGCTTTCAATACAGCAAAGCGTAGAGATGTCCAATGTACTATCTATTTTTAAAACAAAAAATCAATTATTGCCCGAATAAGCTGGTTTGAAGGTGATTCATGTTTATCCCACCGGGAATTCATAATTAATGTTTTATTAAGGACTTTAATATATAAACAATGTAAGTCATATTCAAAATGCGAATTGACGTTATAATTCTTTTATTCACTATCCACTTTTATTCACGGAGTAAAAAACAACATTTTAATATTACTCCAAGAGTTATTTTTAGTTACTTAGTATTCGAAAAAGTTGTTTGCAGTTTTTTTTTAACTGGAACATAAAACTTTAAATGTATATTATATAATTGTATTTTTCCAATTTACTACAATTAAGGATTTTTTCACAGTGTAAAAAAGTAATATTTTTCTAGCGAGTTTGAATTTTTTAAATTAAAAAGTAACTTTTATGACCAATATTGTTTGGCAGGAAACATGATTTTGAATATGATTTGACAATTTTAAATATATATACATATATAAATTTTTAAATACTAATAAATAAGATCTGTGAATCATCTTATATTTAAATAAAGATAAAACATTAATCGACGGATTACAATTAATTTATTAGTTGATTCTTATTAAATGGTGATGCTTTTAGGTTGTATCTATGTTAATGTAGTCCAATTACTTTTCGATATTTAAGTAATCTTTATAAGTACTTATTTATGGAGTTGTAGTCGATCTAATCTCTTGATACATCAGTTTATCACAATAGCTATATTAGCAACTTCTGATTGAAAAATAGCAAAAATAATTATGGTTTCAAATTTCCTTAACTCGTGATTAATTGTAACTTATAATATACAAGAAAGTTATTTTAAGAACATATATAACTTTACAAGTTTGATAGGCAATAACACAAAACTTTGTTGAAGAATAACTTTGATATGAAAAAATTTGGCATCTAAGATAAAATAAATGAATTATTTCAAAGGGAAATAATACAAGTGAACATAAAATGATCAGTTGAAACTAAGGGATTAATCAAACCAGAAGTTGCCCGAAACAGCACACTACTCTCGATGCTTATTTTTTATCTTATATACTTGTTCTTTAGTTTTAAGGGTTGTATAGGTTGATGTGTTTTATCAATTGAATTGTTTAATTTTCGAGTAAATATAGTTTTACTCGGATGTTGTTTATTTCACTATCCTAAATCCGAATTTTTTCCAAAATTATTTACTTGATTATAGCGAATAAACTACAGTATATATTTTGAAGAGTACATTCAGTGGCGTAGCTACCGGGTGGGCCAGGGGGGGGGCAAGGCCCCACGGCGCCCAGAGAAATTAGGCGCCGCTCCGAATTTATAAATATGCTAATGCTAACAATGCTCATGAGCTTAACTGAGTTTTTAAATTAATTAAATTATAATACAATCAAAAATCAAAGACCAAAATATGTATTAAACTTTTTACCCAACCAATACATTTTGTGTCAGGTATTTACACATCCTCACATACAATGGCACCAGGGTGCTGAAATCGGTTAGGTTTTGTAAGCGTTGGTAGCGCTACAAAAGCTCACTGACTTGGGCACCTGGAACACGCTGTTATATAATATTTTCACAAACATGCAAAAATCGCAAAAAAAATCCAAAGTTTAAAATATTTTAGCAATTTTACGAATCTGAATAGATAGCTTTGCTTTAGATGCATTATGGGAAATTTGAAGGAATACGTCTGCCAATATTGACGTTTGGGTTAAAAAATTTGGATATATATACAATCTCATTTAAAAGGGTTTGAAGCTAGAAAAATTAGTCAGGACCGGAAAAGGTGAGATTTTTTGATGAAGAAAGGTTAGAGGTAGTTTCTGAAGGATTTTATGACATATTTCGACGTAAAAGGGGATATGAAACTACGGACTCAAACGGAGAAAAGGTAGAACAGTGGACAGAACAAAACAACCTCATGCTAATTCACGACCCCATCTTTTGATATCCCCTATGGCAAAGAGGGTATAACCCGGACATATGCTTCGCATCCCAGATCCTCCAACAAAACTGCACTAAAAGGGTTTTTGACCCCATCCCCAAGACACAACACCGACCAGTAGGAATATGTAGTAACAGCAATACTAAGCATAGAAAATGAATTTGGCCAAAAATTTATTTTGATCAAATAATCTATCAATTTACGTCGATTTAAAACCGAAGAAAGACTCCAATGTTTAATTAATTAATTAAGGTTACAGATGGTTAGTTTACGTTTATATTTAAATATGTATATACCTGTTGGTTGGTTGCCGTTTATGTATTTTATATTCATATTCTTGTAAATAAAAAAAAAACGTGTGCACTATGTGCGCATATCAGAAGTGAAACTTCTTAAACTTAAACGCCCTAGCTTGGGATTTGGTTAAAAAGTAGTTTTTTTTAAATATATCACTCAATTAACAAAAAGAGAAGGCCTAAATGAAAAAAATAACTATTCTCCATAAAAGTTTCGCTTATGTCTTGACAAGGTAATAGAGCAAACCCCATATTTTTATCTTGTAAACTAACAAAAATATCACAATAATTAGGTATACGCCCTAGCCTTATACATATCTTAACGGATTTGGTTAAAAAGTTGTTTTTTTTTTTAAATATATCACTCAATTAACAAAAACGAAAGGCCTAAATAAAAAAAACTATTCTCCATAAAAGTTTTGCTTATGTCTTGACAAGGTAATAGAGCAAACCGCATATTTTTTATCTTGTAAACTAACAAAGATATCACAATAATTATAGGCCCTAGCCTTATACATATCTTAACGGATTTGGTTAAAAAGTTGTTTTTTTTTAAATATATCACTCAATTAACAAAAAGGGAAGGCCTAAATGAAAAAAACTATTCTTCATAAAAGTTTCGCTTATGTCTTGACAAGGTAATAGTGCAAACCCCATATTTGTTCTTGTAAACTAACAAAGACATCACAATAATTAAACGCCCTAGCTTTATACATATCTTAACGGATTTGGTTAAAAAGAAGTTTTTTAAATATAGGTATCACAATTAACAAAAAAGGGAAGGCCTAAATGAAAAAAAAAACTATTCTTCATAAAAGTTTCGCTTATGTCTTGACAAGGTAATAGAGCAAATCCAGTATTTTTATCTTGTAAACTAACAAAGATATCACAATAAACGTCCGTGACCGTTTTCCGTTCCCTGCCAGCTCGCCCGCCGTGTGTCGGGATCGGGACCTTCAAATTTTACTCCCGGCGCGCGTTAAAAAGTTTCACTTCAAAAATATGCGTTTAATATTATGATGTATTATTTTTTTATTAATTTGTGTATATATACACAAAATATAGGTTTGTTTTAGGCGCCAGCGGATAGGCTTGCCCCCCGGCGCCCACATTTCTAGCTACGCCACTGAGTACATTTATATTAATTTAATTTGATTGTCAATTATGTAATAATGATAATAATGGCTATAAGCAATTGAAAGTTTTGAAATATTATATGTACCGATACATAAATTAGTATTAATATATGCCGAACTCATATTAAATAAAGACTTATCCAAAGTGGTAAGAGTTTTTATTTCAGTTTTTAAACACCTTATTTCTTATCTCCCCTCTTTTGCAAAAATAATGAAATTTAATAAAATAAAAATATTTAATTTTATTATTAATCTCCAAATAACAAGACATTTTAATCAATAATTTGATAAATACATGTTTCTGGTGCATTAAAGCATAAAATTGCAGAAAATGTTTAATTATTGTCTTCTTTCTATAAAAAGAAAAAATACATAAAATAACTATACCTACCTACTATGGAACTAAATTTAATTTTTATCTATATTTCTCTATAAACATTGTAAGTTTAGAAATTGTAATACCTTACTTTTTGACTAATAATAGGAAACGAATAATCAATTTTTATAAATATAATTTTTTTATAGTTTAATAATATGTTTTTAGTGTTCCTAATTTTGAATGCGTTAAAATATCCAGTTTATATTGTAAAATTTTACTTATATCAAGTCAAAACGTTTATATTTAGCAAATAGGATTTTATTATTGTTTATTATTTTCCCATTTTTTAATGGCATATGCAAATCTATTTTCTTTGACTACTGCACCAATTCAATTAGGCCTATATGAATAATAGAAACTAGTAAAGAAATTGACACAAAAATCAATGTGTTAAAACTGCTAAAAACCATTTTCCCAAACAATAAAATAAATTCAATTGAAAAGTCAATATTGGGGAAGCAGGTATTGGAAATTTCATTCTGTATTCTGTGTGTAAAAATTAAACTGATAAAACCGGTTCTTGCCACTTAGCCTTGGCTGAAGATCATTTCTTGGAAATCTACGGCTCCGCGAATATAATGTTGTATTCCCCTTTCTACCCCTTCCTTTTCGTATGTAGGGTAAACATTGCACGTGTTTTCATTCATTAATACTGTTTTTGGTGCCAGCCACTGGGGGCAGCACCTCTCCACAGGCCCCGTTGAACGACTATTTCCTTATAAAGACAATGGTACAGTTAAATGTCTGTTATGAGTTCCTGCGGAACAGCTACTTATCAACTATGTTAGCTGATTTAGCCTTGAGATAAAATACAACAATATGCAAGCGATAATAACAGGATTAATATTACCTTAGAGTCCACCTATAAGCTAATATGTACACTATGAACACCATTGACGAGAAACCTTCAATGTTCAGGAGGTTATCTTCTAACACTACTCGCGGATGCTGTGACAGTATCGCTACATTCCATGCCATATTTCACTTTTCGAATGGCCCTCCGCTCGCTACCGCTCGCTACGGGGGCTCAAGAAAAGGAAACTAACCAGGTGCTAACCCAATCTAACCCAAGACATACCCAAAAACAAGAAAAAAACAGTTTAGAAATATAACCTTAAAAAAAAATTTTAAACACCGACGGGGTTTGAACTCGAGTCGACGAAGTGAAAGCTAATGATGCAAACCCCTAGACCACCAGAGCACATACAAACGATTTGTTACATCACGAAGACATGACGCGCAGGTGCGCGCGCACGCATGGAATGTAGCGATACTGTCACAGCATCCGCGAGTTCTAACACTGGGGGAAAGTCACTTTGACAAACACTTGCTAGGCCTATTATTGCTAGCTTCTATGTAAAATGTAGTTCAATTTCTTGCAAATAGAAATGACTGGATTGTAGTGGTTTGACTGGTATGCAGTTAGTGCATATTTTGTGAATGCGGCTTATTGGTGCACGCATGAATGATTAGTAAGTATACTATGCAGGTAGGATAGGTAAGCTTAAATCCGCGTATAGGATGTAGCATTGTGATAGCTTGAGTATGTTGGCAGACTAGTGCCGTTTAATTCTTATATGAGAATAAAGCATTGCAGTGCAGTAAGTGAGTAATCCTTATATTAGAATAAGGCAAAGAGTATAGCAATCCAGTGGTATACTGCTAATATAGAATGTTGAAAATCCAATAGAAAATACCATTAGGGACTGTGCAGCGAATGGCACAGCCTTTGAGAGTTAGAGATCAGTGGGTCTCCAAAATGGCAGTAGATGCCGAAATATACCTTTTTGTAGGTTTAGTACTAGAGATCAGTGGGTCTCCATAATGTCAGTAGAAGCCGAAATATACCTTTTCTTAGGTTTAGTACTAGAGATCAGTGGGTCTCCATAATGGCAGTAGATGCCGAAAAATGCCTTTTTGTAGGCTTAGTACTAGAGATCAGTCGGTCTCCATAATGGCAGTAAGATGCCGAAAAATGCCTTTTTGTAGGCTTTGTGAGAATGTGATTGTAAACATGTTCGTTTACTTACTTGAGATTTAGAGACTAGGCTCTATTGAGTGCAGTGTGGTTCGAGATAGGGCTCGATTGTACAACTCCCATGGATAAGACCAATTGGGACGCCATTGCTCGGCGGGAGAATAATGGCTTTAAGCTTGCCAATAAATACCTTTGATCGGGATAAACAAATTCTTTTATTATTGCTTAAAACCATAAAGAAGGGTGTGGTATTTTAATTAACCACTTTTAATGGACAGTATAACATAGGGTGGTGAGAGAAATTGAAACATGTATTCGGTATTGATATAATTTAATAATGCAGGTGTAAATTGCATTTAAATATAATCGACATAAATAAACAGTGTTTTTTATGTTAGATAGAAAATATATATGTACAATTCTTAGACTAAAACTTCCAATCACTCATCATTCGTTCAAGTATAAAACTAAAATTACAAAAGGTTTCTTAAAATTAGAAATGCCTACTGAAGAGTCTTGATTGTTTGATTTAAAAATTAGTTTTTATCTTTCTTATTTTAATACTTTGTTCTCCAACTTAGCAACTTTCACACAGCATACCTTGTCCCTTCGACTGCTTTACCTGCCTTGCTTTACAGGAATTCGACCAGGAATGTCAGTCTGCCTTCCGCCATTTTATATTCCAATTTCCAACGGGAACGGGGATGCTATCGTTTCTGACTTCGAAGAATTGCTTTAAAAAAGCTCAAAAGGAGGTCTTTGTCCAACCTTGGACAAAGATAACTGAGGTGCACGAAATATTCTCGAATATTTGTGCATACAAGAGAAATTGGCCCAAAAAGGAATTTGACCTTTTGGCGCGAAGAGGCACTTGCTGCTCGGTGGCACGACCGACCCAGCAACGTGGAGTGTTTGCAGGTTTGCAGTTTGCAGAGCACTGAATTGAATAATTTCTTTCGTCGAGCGGCTACTGGCGCCACGATCAATTAAAGAGTGGGGATTTGGCGCTTTGCCGAATTCATTTGAAATTACAAGGGTAGAAGCTGTTTTCTTTCTTTATTTGACAGACTGATTCTGACGGAGACAAAAATACATTAACTTGAAAACGATTACAAACGTTTTCCTTTACTAGTGAAAGTTTGCTCTATTGTAATCTCTTATATTGACAGCACTGCTGTACAGGTTCGAATTAAGGGATCATCCGTCTAGGGTTGGACTAAGGAGCATTAAAGAACTTGACATTTGCTGATTTAAATGTACAAATTGGGTTGTACCCGGAGTGAAATATATCTATTTTAAGTTTAATTATGGATCATTCATTCTACATACATACAGGGTGTTATCACCAAGCTATACGGTGAAAAACGATAGTTTCTACACGTGTTGGGGTGTTTCCCCAACAACCTTATTGTAGGCTTGATGTGACGATGATTATGCCAGGATATCACTATATCACTTGAGTAACGAACTAGAGATTGTGAGGTCTCAAAACGTGAAAACTTGCCGGCATGGCGCCTCGCGCCAGCCGGCTACAAACGGGGGTGCGCTTTTTGCAACTTACATGGTCGAGGTTCAAGAGACTACTTTTGACTCAATACTGAATTCTAGAACGTGGGAACTAGAGCAACTTGAAGAAGTTGTTACCGCCCCTTCTGGTGGGAGAAGATGCACCGCTTAGGGCATGGAAAGGGCAATAATGTAAATACAGAGATATTGTGTAAAAACTTAACATTACCGGTTGTCTAAATTAATATTATGAATTTTAATACAAATCCGGTTGAAATCTGCTGATTAGTTTTCATGAAATTTGAATATTAAAGACGTGAATTTTAGGGAATTTTAGTTTAGGTGAACTGGCTATCCTGTAGGATGCGCTGTGATTGGTCGACTCGCCGGGGTTTAGCGGGAAACGCTATGATTGGTCAGATGAGTTTAGGATGCGCGGCCGGCTCCAAATGAGTAAAGGTCGTTACAACAGATGGCGCTAGTAATACCGCCCGGATAAAGCGCGAAACGCTATGATTGGTCGGAGGCCTTTTGAGGACGCTTAACTTTTAGCTTTCTAGACTGTCTAGCGCAGTGGATAAACAAGAGATGGCGTTAGTAGTATCGCCAAGGTTTTAATTTGTTTGGAATGCCAGGACAGTGGCGTCCAATGTTAAACTGTACAAAAATTAAATCGTTAGATTTGAAGACGTGTTCAAAAATGGTTTTTGAACAAAAAGATTTGTCTCAGCGGATGATAAATTATGTGAGAACCTCTTCATGGAAACACATAAAAGGCTAGAGGACGGTAGTTTTCAGGTCGAGTTGCCTATGCGCAAAAAAGACGATTACTTAAAATTAGGGAATTCTGTCGATTCAGGTGTTAAGAGGTTTAAGTCATTGGAAAATAGGTTTAATAAAAATCAGGAACTTTTTCCTGAGTATAAGGCATTCATTGACGAATATGTCGCCATGGGGCATGGAAAATTCATTGAATCGGGCCTTGAGGAAAATAAACATAGGGTATTTTTGGCGCATCAGTGTGTTGTAAGGTCTGAGACAACAACCACCAAACTTCGGGTTGTGTGTCATGCGTCAAACAAAGCTTCATCAGGGCAGGCATTAAATGACATTACGTTAAAAGGTTTTCCTGTCCAACCAGAGTTGTTTGAGATACTGTGCAGATTTAGAACGTTTCAATTCGTATTGGTAACAGATATTAAAAAGATGTACCGCATGATAAAGATCAATCCAAGTCAACGTTTTCTTCAGAACATTCTTTGGAGGGATGATCCCAAATTATCATTTAAAATCATAGAACTTCAAACAGTGACTTAGGCACTTATGAGACAAACTCAGCTCTATTTTTGGCAACTCGATGTTTAAATCAGTTAGCTAATGATGAGTCATCAACTTATCCCCTTGCTTCTAAAGCAGTTTTAAATCATATTCTTTGTGGGACTAACGATAAGTCAGAGGCACTAGAACTTAAGGATCAGTTAATTAATATGCTAAGGGCCGGAGGATTCGAGTTGCACAAATGGTCTTCCAATGATATGTCGTTGTTGGTTTCTGAGGACATACAGGAAAATAGTAAAAGTGTTGAGATGAATGATCCAGACTTCTCCAACAACGTATTAGGTTTAAGATGGCATACAAGCCAAGATTTATTTAATATTGTCTTACCCAGTTTAGGGGTTAAAAATAAAGAAAAAAATACTAAAAGGTTGGTTTTATCACGGATTTCACAAATGTTCGATCCAATGGGTTAGTAAGGTCAACTGGGATGATGAATTGCCGCCTACCATTTTACAGAAGTGGGCTAATTTTTATAACAATCTTCATCATTTATCCAACTTAAAGATTCCCCGTTGGTTATTCAAACCATTTGAGATAACTGAGATTCAATTGCATGGGTTCTCAGATGCCTCGATGTCAGCTTATGGCGCATGTGTGTATGTGAAAGCACTATATTCAAATGAAACCTCGTCAACAAATTTTATATGTTCAGACTTGAACTATGTTGAGCATTGCTTTTGGCAAGATTAATACACAAGGTCTTACCAATAATTCAGTTAAAAATTTCAAAGGTTTATTTGTGGACAGATTCCAGTATTGTATTATCTTGGTTAAATGCATCACCAACACGATGGACTACATTTTGTAGCCAATAAAGTCGTGGAAATACACGAATCAACTGCAAATATGGAGTGGAAACATGTATGTTCTAGGGACAATCCTGCTGATTATATATCTCGTGGCATGTCAACTTCAGATATTTTGTCAAACAAATTATGGTGGCACGGTCCCTCATTTCTTGAAAATTCCGAAATGATTTATTCTGACTCTAATGAGTTTATAAAAATGGAAACATTACCAGAAGAGAGAAAAGTTGCACTCTCTCAAGTAAAGCTTCAACCATTGATTGAATGGCATAGGTTTTCAAATTTCAACAGATTGAACAGAACTGTAGCATATTATCTAAGGTTTGCAAAGAAAAATCAAATTCGCGGACCTCTTACAGTTGAGGACTTAAAAGGTGCTCTTCATAAAATAATTCTACTCGTCCAATCTAAGTGTTTTGGAGGCGAAATTAAACTGTTAGCATCTCATGACGATGAAACAATACAAACGTATAGCAGAATACGATGTCTACATCCATTTTTGGACAAGGAAGGAATTCTTAGGGTCAATAGTACGTTATCCAAGGCAAATATAGATTTTTATCAACGATTTCCAATTATGTTACCAAATAAACACCACATTGTTAATTTGCTTATTCAGTTAGAACATAAAAAGTTGTGCCATGCTGGTCCTCAAGCTGTGTTGGCAAATTTAAGATTGCGATATTGGCCGATTCATGGTATGATAGCTGTTAAATCTATTATTAAGGCTTGTACTGCTTGCTATAGGTTCAAGGCAAAGGTATCGAATCAACGCATGGATTCTCTTCCATTGGACAGAGTTTCAATTGCAAGACCTTTTTTGAAAGTGGGGGTTGATTTCGGGGGTCCATTTGAAATAAAACAATCCAGGCTTAGAAAATCAACTGTTACCAAGGCATATATTGCATTATTTGTGTGTATGGTGACCAAAGCGGTTCACATAGAGTTAGTCAGTTGTTTGAGCACAGATGCCTTTATTAATACACTTAAACCTTTTATTGCTAGATAGACTAACGGCTCATGACAGTTTTTTCGGCATGATCGTTTACCGTCGGGCATTCGAATTTTTATCTTTCATTGATCGAGTATTAATGCGTGATGTCAAAATTGGAGCTCTCTTTCGTGCAGAAACATTCGGAATGTTGATGAGAAAGTGTATTAAAAAGTTGCGATTTGGCATGATTGTTTACCGTCGGCCGACTGCTTTAGGCGATAGTTAATGACAGAAAAGTCTGCCGACGTTTCGCGTGGTTATAAATTGGCCAAAAATTCATTTGTTATTGCAAAAAAAAATTACTATTATGGTATGATCGTTTACTGTCGGGCTTTCATGGCGATCGTCTATTTATGTTATGTGATAGCGAAAAATATCAATGGCCGACGGTTTTCACAGTTAGAAACATTTTTAGTGATAAATTCAAACTGCAATTTTTTTTATTAATATGGCATGATTGTTTACCGTCGGCCGTTTGACAATGTTATTAAATTTCGATGAAATATGGATGATTATATCACTGGGCGACGTTTTTGACGGTTGTAAACATTCGGCCGACGCAATTTACAGTTCAAAGAAACGCATACAATTTGAACTGTTTGTTTACCGTCGGCCATCAGTTTCATTCAATTGATAATGTTGCAAAATGACGATGTGCACATGGGCCGACGAATCGGATGGTTAAAATACCTTTTAAACAAATTAAAAAGAAGTAAAAAATACAAACAATTTTAACTGATTGTTTACCATCGGCCATCAGTTTCAGTAAACTGATAATATTGCAAAACGACGATATCTACGTGGGCCGACGAATCGGGAGTTAGTAATATTTTATAAATAATTTAAATGCTATCAAATAATTGAATATGATAATTTAAGATTGCATAACATTTAAGTAACTAATTTTGAAATATTATACATATAATATATTATATTCCGGCATATTTAGAGCAGGAATGCCAGCAACATCTGTAACAAACGCACGACAGTTCTTTATTTATTTTCAGTTGCCAGTTTATAAAGAGGCGTCGTCGTGGGTGAATGGTCGCAGTGGTTTTAACGTCGAAAAATAGGTAATAACGCCAGTATTACATGCAAAAATATTCTGAAAATGTGTAAATAGTCGATGATCACTACAAAACGTCGACTCTTATAAAAATAGTTCGTGAAACTTTTAAACTTAATCAGCAAAACGTGTGGCAAACTACATCAAAAGATTATCATGACCGGTTAAAAAGGGAAGCTGCTTACGAAATATTAGTGGAAAAAATGAAAGATGTGGAGCCTTTGGCAAACAAAGATTGTGTAATTAAAAAAAATAATAATATGCGTAGCAGTTTTCGGAAAGAATTAAAAAAGATCAAGGAATCGATGAGAACAGGAAGCGGTGCAGACGAAGTATACCAGCCAAAATTGTGGTATTTTCAACTCTTACTATTCTCAAATGACCAGGTACTTTCCACAGCTTACAATAAACCAACAACAGTAAGAGCATCGTCTGTCGATGCCATCACGTCCAAAAACATGGACAAACTGGTACGCCTCAAAGCTGTCCGCCACATTTTCCGCAGTGTGTGGAGACCCCTCTTCTTTTTATGTTCGCCTGGAAGTCTAGCGCCTCAAGGTTGCAGGGCTGGTTCTAAGCATATTTTTTGGGGGGGGGGGGGGGGGGGGGGGTATGGAGAAGTTGAAATGCCGAATGCTCCAAATATAACGCCGAATATTTTTTCCGTTGGTATTCTTAACCTACACAATGTGGTACACGATATTTCTAAAAAAAAATATTTTAAAATCATAAAACCAATAGATAAACAACAATATATTTTCGTAGACATACGTATCAAACTTTGATTTAAGCGAGTTTAATTAAAGAAGACCACCGTGAAATTATCGTTTCTAACGGATTCTTTTCAAAAATATCCTTTTTCTTTTCTTCATTAACAATAAATCTAGTCATGATTCGCTCATTGTTTTCATCAGAAAAAGTTTAGTAAATTTAACCTTACTAAATGTCATTCATTGGACGCCACACTAAATGGAATTATTGGAACTAAAGTAAAGAATTTATAACATAATGGTAAAATGCCTTTTACTTTTACACGAACTGGTGCGCTCCTGCCGTCTGTCGGGACTGTCTGACAGGAGCTGCCAGGGGCGGGATTATCCTGGGAACATCTGCCGTGAAAGTATCTGTAAAACAGAGACATCTCGGCCACATGTCTGCGATGTTCCAGACTATCCAGATTCCGGGTCAACCCCGGATCGCCGACGAGACGCACAGCCCTCTTCTGAATGGAATCCAGCAGCTTTAGGGTATGCTTTTGTGCGGCACCCCAGATATGTGAGCAATATTCTAAGCACGGTCTTATTTGCGCTTTGTACAGCAAGAGCAACTGCTGCGGTGTATAGAGTTTTTTGTTGCGAAATAGCGCAGCAAGCTTCTGGGAGGCTGATTTTGCGATGTTAGCAACATGGTCATGCCATGACATATTGCTGTTGACCGAGACACCCAGCAGCCCGATTGACGAGGATGAAGGAATGGTCGATCCTGCCATAATGATGTCAGGGCCCGCTGTATTGGCCCTCTTAGTAAACGTTGCTGCTTGGGTCTTTGCTGCATTGAACTGGACCAAATTTCCGTCGCCCCAAGTTTGAACTTTCTCCAGGTCTTGATTAATTGCTGTAATCTGCTCCTGTCTGCGGTGATGAGTCTCAGTCGCTGGTAAGGGTTTTTCTGATCTAAAGTGGGAGACAAGGGTACTGTCATCTGCAAAACTGTAAACAGGATTATTCGTTTCGATCAGCAGGTCATTAATATAGATGAGGAACAGAGTTGGTGAAAGTATTGCGCCCTGAGGCACGCCCGCGTTGATGGTGAATGTGTCCGAGATGTGTCCATCGACTGCAACGTGTAGGGATCGATTCTTAAGGAAACTGGCCAGCCAACTGCAGAAAGAGGCGGGCAGTCCCAAGGACGGCAGTTTGTTGGGCAGTCCGTCATGCCAAACTCCGTCGAATGCCTTTGAAATATCCAACGCAATCGCTCGAGACTCTCCGTAGTTTTCAATTGCCCTACTCCATATATGAGTGACCATATATGAGTGACATATATCTCCTGTCGATCTCTCTTTGCGAAAGCCGTATTGATTATCGCTGATTATTCTGTTGCTCTCGAGGTACTTGAGTAGTTGCTGGTTGACTACATGTTCCATGACTTTGGAGATTATTGGAAGCAAGGCAATTGGGCGATAGTTTGAGGGCGTGGTTTTCTTGCCTTTTTTTGAAATAGGTTGCACTCGAGCGACTTTCCAAGAGAATGGGTAAATCCCTTTTCTGTAAGATAAAGAAAAAAGCCTGGTAAAAAGGGTGTTAGTTCGTTGGCGCAGTTCTTTAGCACGATGGCAGGTATTCCGTCCGGTCCTGATGCCTTTTGCGTATCTAGTTCTTTAAGGATTTTGCGAATATCACGGTGAGAAAACTTGACTTCTGCCATGGTAGTGTTGATGTTCGGTATAGTGGGAAGAGTCTTGCCTTGGCGCACGTCTAAGGTAGAGTGCGATGAAAACATTTTGGTGAGCATGTTTGCTTTTTCCTTGGCTGTAGTCGCCATGATGCCACGTTCGCCCGTCAAAGGTGGGAGAGACGTTTTTGTAAAGTTGTTACTTACTGCCTTTGCTACCGACCAGAAATTCCTGAAACCACTGGGGCATTGCAAAAGTTTATTCCTGATTCTTTGATTGTGTTTGTCCTTAGTTTCGTCGATCACACGCTTGCACTCGTTTCGCGCTTCGATAAAATAATTGCGATTTTCAGCGGTCTGATTTTGCTGCCAGTACTTATAGGCTTGCTGTTTCCTTCCTACAGCTCTTTCGCATCTTTTGTCGAACCAGGGCTTTCCTTTTGATGGTAACTTGATGGAATTTGGGATGTATGCTTCCATTCCTGAGGAGATTACTTGCATGATCTCTTCGCAGCAGTCTGACGGGTCGTCAGTGGTAAAGCAGACGTCGAGCCAAGGAAAATCTAGGTAGAACTGCCTTAGATCGTCCCAGTTTGCAGAATTGTAACGTCAGATTTTGCGAGGCAATGGTGGATCCTTCTGTATGAGTGGCAATTCACAAACCGTTGTAATAAGTTTGTGGTCGGAGGTACCTAATGGCGGACCAAAGGTAACCTATTACTGGTCAGGATTGGTGGTCAGAAAAAGATCCAGGAGGGCGGCGAATTCGCCCCTCTCTGAGATTCGAGTTAGTTCGTCTACAAGTTGAGTAAGCCCGCAGCTGATGGCAAATGCTTCAGCTTCTCTACCTTCGGTGTCGGTCTTGTTGTGATGTTTGAGCCAGTTGGTGTTGTGGGCATTGAAGTCTCCCAGAACGATTATTTCTGAACTGGGGTGATCGACCTGTATTGAGTCAAAAGTGGTAGCTAGTGTTGAGAAAAAGCTTTGGCAGGCTATATCGCTCGGAGGGCGATAGAGACAACATATAAACTTGGTTAATCCCTTGGCGGGGAACTTGAGCCACATGACGTCAAGGTTGTTCGGTTCGAGTGTTTCCTCAATACTCAATACTCAATACTTTATTCATGTCATGTTAATACAATAGCTTACACATGTCAGGAAGAAAAAAATGATAAAAATTGGAATTATCCACTACACAAAGTTCAATTATAAAAAAGACAATACTTTTCAGAGTTGCAAACAAATTTTAAATGGTTACTAATAAAAGAAATATTCGCAAATGTGAATACAAAATTAAAACGTTCAAGAGTCAAAAGCCAAGTTAAAATTGGGTCTAAAATATTCGTCAATAGAGTAAAAAGCCCTTTGTAACAAATACTCCTTCACCCTCGATTTAAAATGCTTAAAACTAAGAGACTTAACACTATCAGGTAAAATATTAAAAACTTAATTGCCCAGTATCCTGAACCGTCTTGACACCTTCTTAAGCGCCAACATGCAGGCACCAAATTATGTCTGGCACGAGTTCTATAGGAATGTATGTCCTCATGAACCCGATAGAGAACCAAGTTCTGCTTAACATACAGTAGGCACTCCAATATATATATACAAGGCACAGTCAACACCCGCAAACACACATATGCGTCCCTACAATCATCCCTGTATCCCATTCCACTCACAATCCGCATAGCTCTCCTCTGCAGCCCAAATACCCTTAATACCCCAGCCGAATGCCCCCACGCAAGTATCGCATACGAAAGATGGGAGTGAAAAATGGCAAAATAAGATGTTCGTAATACATCAGGAGACACATTGGCTTAAGCTGCGAAGCACATACAGGCCCCTAGTGAGTTTTCCCGAAAGTACGTCAATATGATTCCCCCATTGCAGCTTGGGGTCAAGGACTACTCCCAAGAAACGTACCTCCGAGGGATTCTCAAACCCTGAAAGCTCTCTCATGGTGAACACGACTCGGCTCGTCTTATCTGCATTCAGCAAAAGCCTATTTGAGCAGAGCCATCTATTGGCTCTCTCCTGCGCCCCCATGGATCCAGCAAGTGATTCCCATAATGTATCAGCCGAATATAAGACTGTTGTGTCATCGGCAAAAAGAGTATAACCTGTCACAGTTTCACTACAGGGAAGGTCATTTATGTACACCAAAAAGAGAATGGGACCCAGAATAGATCCCTGAGGCACCCCTATGTTGATCTCACTCTTTGCCGATGCCACACCAGCCAAACGGACCGTCTGGTACCGGCATCGAAGGTAAGACTTGATGAGTCTTATGCTGTCAGTGCTAAAGTTGTAGCAGCTGAGTTTTTTCAAAAGGATATCGTGGTCGACGCAGTCGAAAGCCTTGCTGAGATCACAGAACAAGACCGAGCCGTACTCCCTACTGTGAAAGGCTTCTATTATATCTGAGACAAGATTTATAATTCCCAGAACTGTATTCTTATGTTTCCTAAAGCCAAATTGATACCGAGAAAAGAGAGAATTCGATTCAAAATAATGTACTATTCTAACAGCCATTTTTGAGATGATTGGTAGAAGGGATATTGGCCTATAACTTTCAGGTAGTGAGGAATCTCCTTTTTTGAATATTGGTGTAACAATAGCCGCTTTGAGCACATCCGGAAATACATTTTGCTTTAAACATTGGTTGATCAATTTTGTTAAAGGTATTATTATAATTTCTTTTATTGATTTAATTACTTTTATATTTAAACCATATATGTCACGACTCTCCTTGTTCTTTAGGTTATTAACAATATCCCTTATTTCATTAAACGTTACGTCACCAAAGTAGAAAGAATTGGCAGGCATTGCAAAATCTTTGAGGTTATCAAGCGGGTCATGACCCGAATGGGGAATATTTCGTACAATTTCACCAGCTATGCTGGAGAAATAGACATTGAAATCATTGGGAGTGATATTAGTTTTGGGAGACTCCTTATTTTTGCCTCTTTGACTATTTATTATTTTCCACATGGTTTTTTGTGGATTTATTGACGAGCGGATTAAGTTGTCTTTGCACTTATTTTCGACTTTTTAATGGCCTCTTTGTAAAGTTCTTTGTACTCCTGTGCAATTCCAGCAAAACCATATTGGTCCCGCAACTCTCCCAGAAAACTGAGGTGCTCCCTCATCTCTCTAAGATTGTCACCAAACCAACTGATCCCACCCGAACCATCATTCCTAACAGTGTACGACTTCTCCGGGAAAGCCTCAAGAAAAGCATTCGCAATCAACCCCATGAAAAGCTTAAATCCCTCATTAGCATCGCTGTCATTTGCAATAAAATCCCAACTGTTATTATTTATTAGGTTAAAAAAAACAAAGAGTCCCCCTTGTGTTATGGGTCTGCATATTTTTGGTAATTGGATAGAATTGAACCCAAGTGCTAAGGTTCTACACTCCACCAACTGACCCCTATGGTCCGACACATTCATTTCAACCACACTTGCAGAACAGAGATCCATATCTGAGCTCAAGAAGACATTATCAAGACACGACTCTAATCGTGTTGGTTGGAAAATTGTCTGTTCAAGACCAAAGCTCACCATGGTGTCACAAAACCTAATTGTTTCATATTGAGCTGTGTTGAATTTTATGTTAAAATCCCCTGCAATTATTAGGTTTGCGTTAGACCTAAATCCTGACAATATATCTTCTACTGCTAATAAGAAGGTGTCAAGGCCGCCGGAGGGTGAGCGGTAAAAAGCTAAAACATAAATATTATATATGGGTACAAATACAGAACAATACTCGATACATTTGTCAACATTAATAGGAGAATTCACAACTACTGCGCCTGTCGCTAAACGCTCTCTGACGAAAATCATAGTACCTCCACCAGTGGGTTGTTTCCTGGTTGAGTAGGCAGCCACTTTAAAGCCAGTAAGATACACAGAATCCACTTCCCCTTCATTCAACCAGTGCTCCGAGGCACACAAGATATCAACATTTTTATCAAAGAGGAAAGCTTCAATTTCATTGATTTTATGTCTAAGAGATCTGACATTGACGTGAAGAACCCTGAGTCTCTGTTCAACCGAGTGTTCAATATATTTTTCTTTGTTAATTTTGTTGCCATTTATCGTTGGCGCTGAAGATTGAGAAAATGGTTTACAAGTATACCTATAGGCCACAAAGATGAACAAAGGTATTTTTCTCTTTCACTACGAAGAATGGATAGTTTAAATGATGCACGGTATTTGGCCTTCTTTGTTTTAATCTTTTCGCAACGACAGTGTTGATCCAAATTATTATTTCGGAGGAAGTCGAGTATTTCTTTCTCCTTCACGTCTGGGGCAAATCCTGAGAGAAACAGAAAAGCCATCTCTGGGGCAGTCTTCAAGACTATCTCTTCACTTGTACCTCTGATTGGTGCTGGTCTATTTGTTTTATTTATCGACCTTTTAGTTTCACTCTGTGATGGTGGTTTTTCGTCAGGATGTCCCGAGTCTGTCCTTGTCCGTGGATTATATTTAAATCCCCTCCTTCTCTGTGTTTCCCAATTATTATTGTTCATAGTCATAACAGAGCTGAAAGATGGAATTGTTGATATTTCCTGTTTGTTTTTGTTTGGTTCAATGACATGGAAGGTCGCTGGTGACATGGAAGGTCGCTTCGGACAAAAAGGCATATTCCGAACTTATATCTAAATCGGGTATGTAAGTCGTAACCAGGATAGAGGTAGTTCACTGTTGTTGTTGTAGAACATACTTGTGTTTCTGTAAGGGCAAATATGTGTGGTCTATTTGCTTGTAGATGTTGGTGTACCGAATTTATGTTTGTATTTAGGCCTCTTATGTTGCAGAAATC